>OLKM01006772.1:0-13428 GCA_900291075.1 Melanogrammus aeglefinus
TTTACTAATAGCGTACTATTCCAAAATATGCTTATATTAGGGAAACAACTACAGCGAAACAGAACAAGGGCCAACGCATGGTTTATAATATGATCTCGGCAAAGGCGCGCATTAGTTGGACTTCAAAGAATCCAGCCAATCTGTAATTAAGGCCAAAGGCAATCGGTCTTCATATAGAAAGCTAGCCCCAATGCTGAAGGTCTGTATTGCAGAAAAACAGAGCATTCGCACAACAACCACCTCTGACGTCAAATGTCAAGCGGCTGCGAAGGATTACTGGTCGAATGGTAACTACACATACATAAAGCTGCGCGCAAAAGACAGCACCCTTTTATACGTTTACAAATAGCGGGGTTGCCAACACGAGTGGGAACACAAAACACCATTGCACCATTGACCTAATAACCAGAATGTTTTCATAAATCCACAGGAACCCCTGCTAAGAAGCAATCCTCTATACCTGACGAACCCCAAGAAAAGTCATTAGCCAGACCTTGAGGACACACACGCTCTCTGGCAAGTGTCAGACCCCAGAAGAGGTGGCGAGCTCATGGACAGCAACTCATTCCCAATCTCTCAGAAATAAAGGACTATAAGATGTTTAAACAAAAAAGGCATATTTAGTGAGTGCAAGGTTTGGTTTGAGGATATAGATAGGTACGTTGAACTGTCAACCTTGAAAGGCAACCATCTTCAATGTTTGTCATGTGAAGTGAGAATTGAAAATTGCAGTAAAAAAATCAAAACTTGCTTGTTCCTAATCTATGTCCACTGATTTGACTTAGAGAGGTGAAGCGGACAACTCACTGAATGGCCATACGCACCTGATAAAAAAATAATAGAAAAGATGGAATGCACACCGAGAGCAGTGTTCAACCAAACCTTTATATCAGCGCCACAGCAAGTTCAGACCTTTGCAGACCCACCCTATAGACATCTAATACATTAACAACGCAACATAAACATCATAAAAACATCAAAAAAAAAGCTGGAATACAAAGAGTGCTTGATTCCAGCTGGCCTTATGAGCAATTTCGTAATCTACTATAGATCCATTTCAAAATGGGTGCCAATAAAGGCTATTGGACAAAGCATAATACAGTCTACGGAATGTGAAGCTTAACCTGCCTGACATGACTGCACAGACTGATCGATATGAAGGTTACGTACACTGCACTGTATAAAAGAACAAATGATTCTGTACACACCTTAAAAACCCGTACATATACACTAGCACACCAGCCTGCTCAAATAGTAACACATAGACCTACCGCATTCGAATCACCGGCAGAATAATATATGACACCAATTTAACTCTCTTCCACAAGAAAAAATAATTCGTTTACCTGTAAACGATAAACGGTCACAATGCGGAATGCCCAGCCCCGTCAGCACTGTCGTCTCATCCCTGTGATCACACTTGTATTCCTCATAGCGCGTGAGAAATCACAGACCGCGATCGCCAGCTACCTCTATGTGAACGCGCAAGAGCGCAAAGCCAGAGCCTGACAATGACCACCACTCATACCAAACTCTGACCGGGCCGTGTAGTTTGTGACCGATAATGAATACAGAGCCTGGATATCGCCCCGCCGTATAAAGCCTCAGTCCACTTTCATGTCATAACTAATGCAACGCACATGAAGTCACATAACTTCTAAGTTCTCATTTTCAATGATAGAAACAATGAGAAGCCGTTCAGGTCTGACTGGGTGATGGCCCCTCAGTCATAAAGTTTTCGTACATACAAACGAAAACTTTATATGCAGAGCACAGTTACCAAGCCCAAAATCGAGACCCGCCCACCGACCGAAACCAGATATTGAGTGGAAAATCGGTAAGAAGAAACCAAAAAACGAATAAACGAACTGAACTTGATCATCGTTTTTTTTTCACAAAGACGAAAAAACGGCTTGTTTCTGTTTCCTGCCGTTTCAATGATCCCAGAAAACAGAGTAAAGGAAAGAGTCCTACCTTCGCTCCTCCTCCTCAATTCGTGTCGATTCCATCATCCAATGGCTTTAGCCAGCCCACGACTTCCTGAAAATAACCAGATCGTTATTTCCTGCCTACATATTGGACAACTAATTAATCCAGGTGTGCCTGACCATTGTTGAGGTCAAACACACCTGGATAACAGTGTCAATAATTGTTAAACAGAATAAAACGAGCTGGTTTATTCAGGAATCGTGACTGTGCATAAAGCCGAATAACAAATAATCGAATGAGTACCAAGCTGGTAACGAAAAAAAAATTACGATCTCAGTCCAAACTTCGCACTTAGTGATACCCAAGTCCCTGCACACAAACAGGGCCGGCCCACCATTAAAACGTTATTATTTATTCTTCGAATGAAACGTAATGTGAACGCCTGGTTAAGGTGTAAAAGCACAAGAGCAAAAAAGCAACTTTTTTTAGAGCAAGACTTAAATTTGCAAGGGAATCAAATCAAAGAGTACAATGTAAAACTAGCATAAATCAGCATTTCTTGCAGACAATGCGTGAGCTGTAAGCCAAAGTTGAAAAAATGGTTATAAAGCCCACATAAGAAACGTAAACGAATGCTTAAATGGCTTCAAAGGTTGGAATCAATAAATCAAGAGTTAAGCAAATGAGCTTATGTGATGAAGTTTAAATACATCCACTTAATCAAAGCCATTAAAAAGGCCAACTAAAGCCTAACAATAAACATAACATTAGACCCTGCCAAAAAGCTCCTGCACATTAATACGCAATAACTAGCGTTGAAGACGGCACCGCGCATGCGCAGTGCGTGACGTCTGCCCGCCTGCGGACGCAACGAGAGCTCAGCAGATGGCAGAGAACCAAGCACGGAGGAGGCAAGTCCGGCCACCTTTAATCATCAGTGTACGACTTTATGATTGTAAAGTCGTACTTATACGCATACTAAAAGGAAATAAAAAGCAAACAAATAAGCGACACAACTAAAAAAAGTGACTCGTGTATCCAGTAAACGTTGGTGTGCCGCTTGTGTTGTACCGTGCTTAGACCGCCTTCGTCGTCGAAGAGGTGAGCACAAATCATAGAAAAAGTAAACTGAACAACCGAGCCGGCTGTTGTGTCTTTATCATCGTTAAACGGGGACTTGTTAACATTAGCTAGGAGGCTATCGCTGACGGATAGCGACCTGTTGCTAAGGACGGCATTATGGTTCCTGACCGTTGCTAAGGACACCATGATGGTAGCATCCCATTGGCCATGATGTCATCACCTGGCAAACAAGGCAAACGCACGAGTTCTGGCTGAAAGTAGTTTAATCTCTTATTGCTTTTAGTTGTGATGTTATTCTTACTTAATCACATACACAGTATACATATTAGCCACCTTCCTGCTCCATCATAGTAAATGCTGGCCAAACAAACTGTACAGTAGTCTCAGGGTTGGGATTAGCGATTGGCATTTGTTATGTCGGCTGTGAAGATCCCTTAAACCCGTGAAACGTGGACTTGTTAACATAAGCTAGGAGGCTATTGAGACCCGTTGCTAAGGACAACATGATGGTGGCCAACCGTTGCCATGGCGTCACCACCTGGCGAAAAAGCAACACACAGTCGTGGCTGAAAGTGCTTTAATCTCTTATTGCTTTTGGTTGTGATGTGGTTCTAACTTTAAACCTTGCGTTGTGTGCCGGTAGTCTGTAGAGGGGGTGATTGGGGCGAATGGCTACCAGCACAGCAGGGTGCACCAGTGGACCAATAATGTGGTGGAGCAGTGTCTGGGTCAGCTGGGCAAGCTGAACAAACCCTTCAAGTACATCGGTGAGTGGATGGAGAACAGCCTTCTGTTCACATGGGGCTAGTTGGAACCCTCTGCTGCACACACACACACACACACACACACACACACGCACACACACACACACACACACACACACTATCAGAACAGCTTAGCTATTCTATATTTTATCTCAAATATATTCACTTGTTCCAGATTTAACTCGCACATTCTTGGTTTTTCCCAGATTGAGCAGATTCACACCCCTCCAGACTGCACTGCAATTTCCATGACGCATATATAAAGATGATATTATGTGTTAAATCTAAATCCTTCAACAAATATGCTAATTATCATACATTATATACTGATTAGCTCTGACTCCTAAACAGCAGTGTGAGAGTCATTCACTCTCTGCAGGCCGGACCTGCACTCAAATCACTTTGAGTGCATTTGACATCTTACTCAAACCACCAGGTAGCAGCAGCTCTGCAGGTTCCAACCTGCAGAGCTGCTGCTACCTGGTGGTTTGAGTAAGATGTCAAACAGCTTGAACGGCTGTCCGTGGTGCGCGCGTCCCCTGCCCCATGCACTTGATGCCTTACCCAAATTATGACTGCTTTGAAGTCAGACATAATGAGTAAATACTTTGTATGGATTTAGATTTAGACATACAATACAGATTTCGATTTAGGATCTAGATT
Organism: Melanogrammus aeglefinus; assembly: GCA_900291075.1. Lineage (NCBI taxonomy): Eukaryota > Metazoa > Chordata > Actinopteri > Gadiformes > Gadidae > Melanogrammus > Melanogrammus aeglefinus. Next base: position 4,440 of record OLKM01006772.1, read on the forward strand.
AAGATATAAAGATTTAGATTTCTTAATACAATATAGCTTCAGATTAAGCATTTCGATATAGATATAAAGTGTCGATTTTGGATGTCGATTAAGATCTAAGATTTAGATTGAACACAATTAAAATGTTGTATATCTGAAAAATTGAGTGTGGAGGTGGGTCTATTTGTTAAAGATCCCATGGCATGAAACTGTCACTTTCTGAGGTTTTCTAACAATAACATGAGTTCCCCTAGCCTACCTATGCTTCCCCCAGTGGCTAGAAATTTTTTTGGTTGTAAAACGAGCACTAGTCATTCTGCTCCGCCTTTGAAAAAACGAACCTCAGACACGCCGTTTTGGAAGTTTCCCTGTATTTCGTCATAAGGGGAGATGCCACCTCCCCTTATGACTCTGGGCAGTCGTTTGTGATTCATAATATCGTCTGAAGGCGCACACAGCTTTTGGCTGTGTATAATAATATCATCTTATATTATTTAGATATAGAGCTCCAGGACTTTAACGCAAGTATTGTACACTTCTTTGTTATTTGGATAACCCTTCTGCTGTTGCTGAGATTTACACTTCAGACTCTCGTCTCTGGTATTTACACAACGAGACTCGTATAAGGGGTTAACTCAGCCATGGTGGAGAAGGAATTGGGGGGAAAGGAACTTTGGCTTTGACTCCCTGAAGTACATGAACCACAACATGGAGGAGAAAGGGATTGTTGTATCCCGCTTGAGCCTCGCTTCCCGCTGCCCGCTGCCGAGGGACCACCGCCTCAGCGCTGCCCGCTGCCGAGGTGGTGGTCCCTCGGCAGCGAGGCTCCGGTGGGAGATAATCGTGGCAACAATCCCTTTCTCCTCCATGTCGTGGTTCAGTCTACTTCAGATTGACCTGGAAGAACCAGAGACGTCGGAGAACCCGACGCAGTCGTTTGAGATTCATGATATCGTCTGGAGGCGCACACAGCTTTTGGCCATCATAATATATCTTATATGATATAGATATCTATGTATAATACAATATTACTTAGCTATAGAGCTCCAGGACTCCCGCCGGAGCACCCGGAGTGTTCTAGAATATTTACAGAACACGGCCATAGGCTGTGTGCGCCTTGCCCTTGCGATACATCCAATCAGAGCGCATGGTACCGTGGCCGCAAGCTGCTCAGGGCCACACCCCCACCCTCCTCCTTGAACCGCCTCTCTCCTGCTCATTTGCATTAAAACTACAGACACCGAAACGGCGCGTTTCGGTAAAGCTCAACGCGCGTCTGGCTCGCAGTGGCTGTAACTCTGCACCACGGCTGAATTTCGGGAACGTCTTCAAATACTGTGTTAGGGGCCCAAAAATATCTATATTAATGTATATCGGGAGAAAAATAAACCAAAGCTCGAGCTAAATCTGCAACAAGTGAAGCAGGTGTTCCAGTAGAAACAGTTTTCAAATGGCCTCTGCTCCCGTTTGGTCGCCTTAAACGGCCCGTGTGTGTGTGCCTCCAGTGACCTGTATCATCATGCAGAAGAACGGAGCAGGTCTGCAGACAGCCAGTACCTGCTTCTGGGACAACACCACTGATGGTAAGCCTGGAGGCGTCATGTTATGATCTGCAAACACTGATAGATATACGCAAGCACTGATAACACGTTCGTATCACAATAAGATCACTTGTAGTTTTTTTAATATCAGTGGAGGAGAAATGGAAGGCTATTGAAGGAAATGTTTTGTTTTATTGTATCGCCACAGGAAGCTGCACAGTGAGATGGGAGAACAAGACCATGTACTGCATCATGAGTGTGTTCGGCCTGGCCATCTGAATCCACTTCTGAACGTTGACTTTGTTTGAGATGACATGTATTCTCAGGTTTAATAGGGATAAACTTCACTGACGTATGTAATGATGTTTGTGTTGGTGTACTGTTTGGATAAACTTTTGTTACAGATTCTGATATTTTCCTCCCACCCACCAACACACATCATTTAGTTCACCTATGATATAACGGTGCAGAACACAAGTTTATTTTAATAAGCAACACATATACTGTATTGCAAGTAGGTCCCTCAACACAGAGGTACCATATGTACCACTCTTAAACATTAAATATACTTCAATCAACAGTTACATTCATGAAATAAATCAAAGTCTATAAAATGCGATTTAAACCCTGGTATGACAGTAAAGGCACAATCTCGATCAGAATACTTTAATTCTTTTTTTCAAGAGTCAAAAATTGCACTTGTATAAACAGCAATGTGTCTTAACACTATTACAGTAGCGGAGAAAAGTGATTATTGAAAAGAGGTTTCTTTAAATACTTAACCGTTTAAAAAATTGAATTTGGTCTCATGGCAATCAACATCAATAGCCCAACATTACTGGTCCTGTCACTTTTCTTCTCACGCCACACACCAAAAGCATGATGCAAGTTGCAGAAGAAAACAAGCACAATCACAAAAAAAAGCTTTGTTTAAGGAATGGAACAGTCCTATAAGTAGCCAATGTTTATAGATCAATCATTTTTGCAAGAGCATACACATATATGCTTGCTAAAACTTGCTTTTTGAATCCGATATTGTGGTCTCAGATTTCCAAAAGAAATGCGTTTCCTGTTGTATCACTGGCAGAAGTAAAACAAGCACCAAAACATCAGTGGTTGAACATAAAGCACATACACAAATATTAAAATATGAATGAAACCCATTACAAATACCATCGTGGCAACTTTCCTGCTCCATCATAGTAAATGCTGGCTATCCAAACTGTAATGTGAGGGTTGTGGTTAGTGATGGGCATTTGTTATGTGAATGTGAAAATCCCTTAAACCCATGAAAGGACATTAACTGAAGTGTGGAAAGGGTTTTAAACATTGCATAGCTGCAAAACTTCAGCAGAATGACATTCAGTACACATTTAAAATCTATCTTTTAAAAAAAATATTTATGTACAGTTTCATGTTTTATTTTGGCCACGGCACGAGTCCATACTCTTCCAACCGGGAAAGTCAAGCAAGAAGGGGATTCAGCAGCATTCAGTCACTGTCACTCTCGTCCTGGTACTTGGCGGTTGCTTTAATGGCCCGGCCGTTCTGCAGGGGCATCTCTTCATAGTCACTCCTGCAACCAAAAGGGACACCAAGAGGCAAACTGAGTGTAGTAGAGTAAGTAAAATCAAACACGTCAATGATGGGAGCCTGTAGGACACAGGCTGTTGTGTCATGTGGTTCTCAAACTCTTTATGTTGTGTACCAGCTTAAGGCGAGACACGGCAGGTGAATAGGATTTTTTTTTTAACTTACAGATATCTTTATGAAACTTTACCGGTTGATTAGCCACATGATTAGAAGAAGAAAATGCATTGGAAGTTTTCTGTAATTGTATGTTAAGATATGCTAATTAGGCTATATTTAATAAAATATGCGCAAATATGCATACATTTTGAAACGAAGAATCGGACCATTGGAAAAAGCCAGGCTCAAAATAATTTTTTCATGTTGTTGCTATATTAAATAGAAAAATATTTACAGAGGGGATTATGGATATCTCCTTTCGTTATCCAGTTAATCAGAAAATACTGCCAATGCCTTAAAAAGATGTATTTCCGCCCTATTTTTATGCATAAAATGTCATGTAAATCAGGCCAAGAATGATATATCAATAAATCCCACTGTAAATATCTTCATATAGTAGCTGAGAATAAGATTCTAAAGTTTGGTGTATGTAGGTGCTACAGAAGTGGAGATTCCTTGCTTGGCGTGTGAGGAAAAACTCATTTTGAGAAAACGGCCTTTAAAAGATTTTTATATGGCAAAAACTAAAAGAATATAATACATAACAAAACTCAAACATTACACAACATAGTTCCCCCCAAAATGAATGTGCAATCTACATCTCCATGCCAGCACCATATGTAGGGCCCTCCTCTATCTCCTGCTGGTGTCTTTTCACTTTTCTGGCTGTGCTTACACTTTTACGTTTCCGCTTTGCACTTGCGGAATGGACACTATTGGCTTTTGATATTCGGACCATGTCATCAACTTTCATCCGATTGACAGTAACCACTGTACTCTGGAGCCACAACTTCTCCATCACAGCCAGCATAGCAGAGGCACCCTCATTAAAAGTAGAAATGGCCATACTGGCTGCAGCCTCAACCCTGGTTTTCCCCACAAAGACTGTCTTTGGACATCGGGCCCATATTACCGAATTGAGGCATTCGTTGGCATTCTGAGTGCCTCCATGCTGCATGCGTGTCAGCAGGCTGTCACTGGACATCCGGTGATACACAGGGATGAGTTTCTGACCCACCTCTCGTGATAACGAGTTGCCTGCATGAAGCCGATGGCTGTCTGGATTTTCTCCATTCTCCTCTGCTCTCCTGTACCAACACCAGGTTGGACTACATCTAAGTGTGCATTGGATTGTCATCACTGGACATGCAGTGGAGGAGAACCTGCCCAATATTTGTGCCTTCATTACATCAACTGACCCTTGGTGTTATTTAAAATAGCTCCCCCCTGTAAAAGTTCTGCAAGGCTTTGCATTTCTTGGCAGTGAGCTTACCCTGACCTTTGCCCCCTAACTTAGCCTTAGCACTCAGATTCCTCAGAGCTGTGCCCATGCGCTTGTGCGCGTGATTTATGCACTCAAGCTTGGTTATTTCATGTCCAGGGTATGGGTTGAGTTCAACCACCTGCCTGAATGCTGCACTGTCCCCATCTGACAGCATCTCTGTGTAGCGCAGTTGATGTTGGGAGACAGACCTGGCCCACATCCTCTTGGCTGCCTCCTGCTCCATGGCCTTACTTGACCCTGAGAACGTTTTTGCACAGTCTACATGGGTCTCCTTCCAGCTTTCAAACTCTTCCTGTGTAATTTTACCATCTCGCCTAGCACTCTCTCTCAGGGTACAGGCGTGGCAGTAGGAGGATAGCACCTCAAAGTCCAACACCAGTCCAGTGAGGATGTCGATGCACACGCCAATGCCGTGGCGGGACGTGAAACCTCTCTTCTGCCATGTGCCATCAAACGACACACTGATGTTGATTGTGGCATTCTCATCCTCTCCTTATTATTGTCCAGCCACATCGGGGATCAATCTCAGAGTTATGCCTCCCTGATCTGGTCCCTTGGTTCTCTCTGCATCGACTCCAGACCTCTCTCGATTTCTGCCACTAAAATGATATGTATAATGTTATCAATAACATTTTCTGGTTATTTTTCATATAGTCTGATTTATGATGTTTTTTGATGAAATGCCACTTTATTTGTTTTTATTATATTACTCTACACAAAAGACTTGCCATAGCCTACCTGTCACTGTCACTATCGTGTCTCTTGGAAGAGTTTTGAGGACACACAAGCCAGGAAATCCCCAAAATCTTGCTTATCTTTTTGAGCGCTGCATACCCCAAATCCTAATTCGTGAGCTAGCTAAAAGCACCATCCTGATATTTACATCAAATGCGACGTCACCTCTAGTCTCCTGGTGAAGACGTGTGGATGTAAACACACTTTTGCAGTATTTGTCCCGTTCACACAAACTGCACTCAAGCAACAAACTATTACAAAATCCCTGATTTTGTGGATCGATTTTGAATTTGCAAGCCAGATCCAGTACAGTTTTGGACAAATAAGATCACCTATTAGCTCGTTCAAGCGGGAGCAACATGAAACTATGAGCCACTGCTGAGTGGCATATTGGTCACTGCCGCGATCAGGACTCTGCTGCTTCAATTTACGCAACGACGATGCACTTTCCGGGAATGTCATCGTTTGATGTGAAATTGCTTCCCCTCTCAATAATCTTTCGCGCAAGTGCCAATTGCTTGGCTGCTCTTTTCGTTGGATGCTTTTAAATCGACGCGCCATCTCGACGAAAACGAATGTCCCACGGAAAGCTAACCAGGAAGCGTCGAGAGCATACCACGGATTACACATCTCGAACAAACCAATCGTCTGTCGTCGGAAATCGAGTCCAGCCAATCAGATATATCAGGTTTTACGTTGTGCAGCAGATCGAGTGCTTTCCAACGATACCACGGAACAGATATGACAGAGACCGGCTGTCATTTGAAACGGTGCGTAAAGCAAACTTTTGGTGAATCTTCTGTAAAATTCAGAGGCGCAAGTTGACTAACTATACTAAAACAAACACCTAAATGTTTTGTTTTGACTTTTTTTTTTCTTTTGTATGAAACATTACATGTTAACGGTGCAAAATAGCCCAAAATATCAAAATTGACCAGTGACTGAAAAATCGATGATTTTGCCTGCCGTGTCTCGCCTTAAGAGTACCCCCATTGTGGTACTCAAAATCAAACTAAAAACTACTGCAGCGGAGGCAGGCCCTATTCAACTTTGCAAAATTCATGCAGGAGGCACATTTATTCCTTTAACATATTTTAAACCACATTTTAATGATCTCATGGTTAATGTATGTCCATTTGTACTAGAATTTTGATATGTTTTTAGAGAATCTTTTTTTTTTGGAGATTCCTCTGCGTACCACTTAAATAGCAACAAATTAACGGTGTACCAGTTTGAGAACCCAATGATGAACTCTACTTCCAACATGAGGCATCATTGTGGAGGCGTTGAATCTTACCCATAGATCACTTCGTCATCGGAGTCGTTGAGCATGGAGAAAGCAGGGTTGTCCTTCAACTGGGAGTCTTGAAAATTAAATCCAAGCATTAATGCAAAATCATGGCAAAGCAGCCAAAAATAATAAGAATTCAATTAGGAATGATACATACCATAAAGAGCGTTTTTAGAAGGAGAGTACACAAACGCTAGTGTGTACAAATAAAAGTTGAGCAGGCCGTAGAAAGATAAGAAATTCGGCTGGTAAGTTTCCGAGTAAAGGAAACGTCAGACAAACAAACTTCACTCAAAACATGCAACCATATAAAAGTATCTTCAGCCATGAAGTGAAATCCTTAACAGTGAAAAAGGATATAGTTTTGGTAGTGGGTGGACAGCTCAGCCACAAAGTTGTCTTGGAGAGCCTTGGCACCGAACCGCAGGTAGAGTATGACCATACTAGAGACATGAATAGTCGGGGTTAGGTTCAGAATGGACAGGTTCATATTGGGACCATCCACGTTTTAAATTCCTCATAGAACATACCTTATAATTAGCACCACAAGGGTCAAAGATGTCAAAAACCTCAGGCGGAGATCTGGTGGTACAATTGACATGGGTCAATAGAGTGAAGATGTTTCTAAGGGAGTGCCAATGTCAGCCGTATAACAAGCTACCTGAGTAGGGCATGTTCTTGAGTTCTGAACAAGCTCTGACCACCAGGAAGATGAGGTAGAGGATGTAGAACGCTACCACAATCAGGAAGAAGATCTTCATGTGGCCCTACAGATAAAGAGATTTACTACCTCTAGCTTCAGCGGACACAGCTTCCTAAAAGGTTATCCCCACAAAAATTGATTTATTATTAATATTGAATTGAGTAATAATGTAACAGGAACTGCCTTTTATAAGCCTGTTTAGGTTATGTAAATTAACCTCTTACCCAAGCCGTAAATATCCATAATGCCTGAGACAACATTGTCATTACCGGTAATAACAAAAACAACGGACCTCGAAGTTGGATATGTCGACTTTGTATTGGTAGGTGGGATCCTGGAGTTCATTGACTCTGCATGAGAAGGAGAAAGTAAACGTAGGGTAGAATAAATAATAAAAACCAAGACAGGAAGAGACGGTTGTTGATACTACTGTTCACACTGCACACCAGTACCATGCTGGGTTGAATGATTCGGACTCACGTTTGCCATATCCCAGGTGTGACGCCGCGAAAGCCACAGCAGACCAACGATGACCAGTTTGGGCATGTAGAAGGTGAGGAAATCTCTCTCTCCCCTGAAGAAAGTAAAAAAGGGTGCGTGGAGAAAGGGATCAACAATAGATGTGTGACTGTGTTAATCCCTTCTGGCTGCCAGAGTTATTCCAAAATAAATGGCAATGGTTTGCAATGTTAAAACTGGAAAATCATTGATCTGAACCACCAATGATTTTGATCAGACTTCTTGAAACAGGCTTGCCAAGAATAACACGATAACTTGCCAGTTATCAAAATTCAATTACTGATAATTTACTTTTATGTTGTTATAAGAACCCCTTCTTCAAATAAATAGACCTTATACCTCGCCTACTTTTGGTACGCTGCAAAAAAGTCATCAGTATTGTCTAAATGATTATAAATCCATTATCAACGGCATATAAATAATAGTTGGGGTAGATAGGTTTAATTACGTAATATTACATACGGACGGACGGACACTACCTGAGAACCCCGGATTGCCATGGTTAAGACGCAGAGCCAGAAGAGCAACAGGGCACAGAGGGAAGAAGCGCCTGGAAGAGAAGGTTATCCAGCATCCCTTGGAACCAAGCTGTCTGACCAGAAGAACGAGCGGAAGAAGGTGGTCTGATTAGAAGACCAGAGAGGGCACAGCAGATGCAGATCCTGGGTCAGGACTCTGGGTGGGAAAGGGACTGTTGTACCATCCTCTAGAAGGAACCCTTACGTCAACAGGTGTAGTCGTTGAAAAGGTCGACCGATTAGTGTGCAGTGCCCGTTTGGGTGCATCCGACGCAGCCCTACACAGTGGGACCTGTGTCCACTCTCAGAGGCCCCATGTGGGGCCCCATGTTCAGCACCAACGGGGGGGTCTATTAATAAGGGATTTCGCCTGAACCAGCGTACCCCGTTGTAGGCAGCAGCAGAGGGCAGGAAGGATTGGACATCCACTCTGCTCTATATCCCCACAGTCCCTCATGGAGAACTTCCACAGAGAATAAGAGCAAAACACTGATGAACAGGAAAAGGGATACACGGTTTCAGATCATGCTGAAAGTGTTGTTTTGTTGTTGCAGAGAGTCGGCTCGCGGTTATTTTTATAATGCGAACCCTTCAGAGTGTGTGGTACACCTTTAATGCACTCATTTAAGTTTTTAAACCAAAGTGAACCAGAAGTTAGGATTGGCGAAA
>OLKM01006773.1:0-13425 GCA_900291075.1 Melanogrammus aeglefinus
TGTACGCAATCTACGAAATTCTTAAACGATCAATTAGCCGATCGGTCGATTAATTTCATGCCCTCCCCTACTCTTCACTTCCAGCAATACTTTTCCTTTTGCCAGAATGTTTTTTATTTAAAAGCCATCTTCGCCACCCTAGGAGTTGTTAACTTCCTCTATGTTTACCGTTTACCACTGGGCTTGCCCTACCAGTCTTTCTGGAAATGATTAATCATATTACTTTTTTATTATTTATTATTATTATTGTTGAATTCAAGGCCATCGATATTCTTGAAAATTATTTGTGCCTGAAAATTTGTGGTGAATATCGGTTTTTGAGAATTCCCCCTAAAAAAACCTATCATCCCCTTTCCATTGCAAAAAAAGGTTCCCGGGCGTACTGGTCTATCAATGTATTGTTCGAAAACAGCGTGCCTACTTAAATGTAACCAATTGGTCAAAAGTGGTGTTGAAGTAAAGGTTTCATTCCTCTTCAGGGAATTCAGAGTCTGACAGCCCTATTTCGTACCTAAAATGTTAGAAGGGTAAGAAAACTTCAACCGCTTTACACAAAAAAGCAGAGCAAAAAAACTGCATGTTGCAAGGTTGAAATTCAAAGAGTTTGTTCAGTTGACACGACAGTATTTACCAGCAGGGCATAACAATTGTCTAACAACATACCGATTTCAAAATGTACGAATGCTGGGAGGGCTTTATTCGTCACAACGGGCTGTCACCACGCTCTCGACTTAAAGGCATGGTTGTGGTTGTGCACCTACAGTTGAAGGTGTTCATGTCTGGTTTCCAAGTTCAAGGCCAGGTTTTCCCCAAGTTCAATGTGTAATAAGTTTCAGACCGAGGGCCATATACTCCATCAGCTTAGTGCAGCGCCATCTTACTGACAAGGCCTCTGAAGAAAGCCATCTGCACAACATAGCTACTGTCATTTGCTATGACATAACTTCTCCATAGCTGCCACGCAATGCAAGTGCTTCCTGCTATCTGGATGGGATTTATTTTTTACAGTAGCTTACTGGCACAAATGTAGAGGTAGCACCAAACATTTAGCAAATTGCACACCAAGAATTGCTACATATCCGGTTTATTTGTTGGGAATGCACAGTAGTGTTTATCTTCTAATCTTAGTCAATGAATTTTTATCTTTACCGTTAATGGCTTAAAAACGGATCAGGTTCAAATTCCACTCAATAAGCTTGATCAATGCATAATGCATTTAAGGACAATTGCCGGGATTTTGAACATTGAGCCCCCTTTCTGGTTTGTCTAGGATGAAATAGAGTTGTTAACAATTTTGAATATTGGTCCTGTCACTAGAATTTTGGCTAATTTCACACTGGCTGGCTATGTTTATCACAAACACCCCTTAACGTTCATTTTCAGAAATGTGAAACTCAGAGTGGTTAGTGGTTATCTTTATACCACGTACTAATAAACTGTAAGTTCTCTCTTTTCAAAACGCTTCCTCAAGCGTTTTATTTTATTTATGAATTTTTTGCAGGAGAAGGAGGAGTGGGCAGCTGAAAGGAGTCTTAGTGAAACAATTGTTTCGGCCCGGCATAATAATTGTTACATTAATTGTTGTCCAGATGGCAGGAGTGTAATTTAAAGGTCACATATAGAGAATCGTCGGGGGGAATTATTAACTTATACTTCCATGGTCGGTAAACAATGCGACTGTGCTCGCTCAGACCTCTTGCTGATGGTGCTACAATGCTACTGAATGAGAATATTTAATCCATCCGGCACGTCATGCACGAGGGAGTGGCTAGACGCCCATGATGCGGAAGCAAATCTCTCCTTTATGTTCCTCTGCGCCATTGAGCAGTTTTCATAGGAAGACTACAAGCACCCCCCCCCCCCCCCTTCCTGTTTCCGGTCCGGTTTCTGTTTCATTTACAAAATGCCGATTTACAAAATGGCAAATAAAACACGACAGAACCTGTATTTCGCTGCGATACTTGAGGCATATCAACGAAAACCACTAACCACTCTATGAGTTTCACATTTCTAAAAAACTAAGGTAATGGGGTGTTTGTGAATGCCCATAGCCAGCCAGAGTGAAGCAGGCAGGGGCAATTCGAAATAAGCCAAATACTGGAGACAGGACCAATACTAAAATTTCGGTGTTAACCACTCTATTTCATCCTAGACAAACCAGAAGGGGGGCTCAATGTTCAAAATACCGGGATTGTCCTTTAACTATGTGTTTCTGAAGATTTTGTATTTTGCAGACTCAATAAATACATTACCCAGAGAATATATTACCATATTTTCCGCACTATAAAAGGCGCACCGGAGTATAAACCGCAGCAGCTAAATTCAATGATGTGTACATATATAAGCCGCACTGGATTATAAACCACAGGTGTTTTAATGTTTAATTACCATATGTAAGGGTTCGTGCACAGAGGGGATTGTCGGGAAAGAGATGGCTGGTTGAGGGAGCTCCCATTTATTAACATTTCAACAAACAAGTTGCATATTTGCATAACGTATTCAAGTGTTACCATTTAGTGCAAATAGCTACAGACTTATACTGTGCTGGGTAAACTGTACTGTATCACATAGGGTTTCAGACACAAACTTTTCAACTTTCAAACTTAAACGGTGCGCTCCCAACGCACATTCCGGCAGTGATCTACAGCAGTGGTTTTCAACCAGTGGTTCTGAGGATGTGCATAGGGGTTCCCTAGCAAAGTTAGTTAATAGAGTCACAATCATTTAAACACTTAACTTTGGCTATTTTTGAAAAACCTTGAAAAAGCGTGCACATCTTTGAATATTTCCTCATTCCTCATATCCTCGTCTTCATCTTTTAGGCTAAGGTGCAGTACACGGCTGTAACCAGAAAAGTCAAGTCATTAATCCTCATCTCAGTCTTCTTCCTGCGTACTAAAACTACCAAAGTCCTCATATTCAGTGTCGGAAATGAACAGGCTCAGGGAGGCTTCGTCAGCCACTTCCTCTCTCCTTCGTTGTTACTGTCAAAACTAACGAACTCCTCTTCGTCACTGTCGGAATTGAATAGCCTCTGAAGGGCCTCAGCTGTGGCGGCGTCCTCCTCTTCATCATGCAGCAGTCCAGCCTTTCGGAACCCGTTAATGATCGTGGATGTTTTGACACTCCTTCACGCTATCAGGATCCACTCGCAAACTTGAGTGAAAGTTACTTTTCACATGCGACCAGTTTTGGTGAATGATTTATCGCCACTAGTCATCCACGCCTCCCACTAAACGCGTAGTGCCACTTTGAATGCACGATTGACACGGATGTCGAGGGGCTGCAGATGCTTCGTTGTGCCCCCAGGAATCACAGCTGGAATCGAGTTTGTGCTCTTGATGGCTGCTTTCACATTATTCTTTGCCATGGTGCCGCAGCGATCGCAGCCCGATACAGCAGCTCCCGACCTCCTTTTCCCATTTCCTTTTTATTTAAGTTTTTTTTTATCTAGATATACTTTTTAGAACTTCAACTCTAGGCTTTGTTAATACATAGGTATAAATCTTGAGTTAAATTATAAATTAATAGGGCTCTTAAACGGTTGTGCAACAACAACAATGTGCTTGACGATCACCGCAACCACCAAACAGCAACAAGGGTGGTGTGCCCGAAGGGGATCCCGAGGGAGTTGAGGTGGTATGGGACCAGAGCAGGAGCCATGGTGAGGAACAAGAAGTCGGAGAGGAGGTGAAGATACAAGCCCCGTCTTCCCTCGGTCATCATGGGGAATGTACGCTCACTGTCCAACAAGACGGACAAACTATCAGCCCTCATTACAGGACAGTGCGAGTACCGGGAGTGCAGTGTGTTGTGCCTGACGGAGACATGGCTGAACGGGATGATACCAGACTGCTCAGTGGAACTAGCCGGCTTCACGCTAGTGCGGGCAGACAGAGACAAACAGAGCGGTAAGAAGTCGGGTGGTGGACTTGCCATCTTTGTTAACTCCAAAAGGTGCAACCCTGGACATGTTACCACGAAGGAAATCACGTACAACCCTGTGAGTTCTCGGCAGCCAATATGTTGTTTACACTCCAGCATCAGCTGTGGCGGCGCAGGCTTGTGACGTCATTCACTCCGTCGCTGACCTGCAAACTCGGCATCCCAACGCTCTCATTATAGTGAATGGAGACTTCAACCATTTTAACATCTCAAAGATACTGACTGACTTCGCCCAGTATGTGACCTGCAGCACCAGTGGGGATAATACATCACACCCTGACGAAGTGCTACAGGACAACAGACTGGGAGATGTTTCAGGAAGACTATATTGAGGGTCTCACTCAATGCGTCACGGATTATATAAAGTTCTGTGAGGAGTGTTTTCCCCACCAAGAAGGTTTGCTGCTTCCCCAACAGCAAACCCTGGATCAACTGGGACATCAAAGTCCTGTTGAACCAGAAGAGGAGAGCCTTCATGGCAGGAGACAATAAGGACACACAGAGGGAAATACAGAGAGAGCTGAGGAGGGAACTAAGGAGGGCTAAAGACTGCTAAAAGAACAGAATAGAGGGGACGCTGCAGCAGAACAACCCCCGAGAGGTATGGGCGGGGTTGAGAACCATCACTGGCATGAAAAATGCTGGAGGATTACAGGAGGGGACAAAGGAACGGGCCGACGAGCTAAACCTGTTTTGACAGATTTGACCCGCCAACTGGGGCCAGACCAACACCCCCCTCCCCCTCTGCACTAATCATCTCTCTGCTGCACCACAAGACCTGGGGATGGCAGCTTTTGCACCTCCCCTCCCAGCACCACCCTCTCTCTCTCTCCTTTTCCACACTTCCAGGATGGCTGGACTAATGTCCAGCCCAGAGGGCAGTCATCCCCTCACCACACCCCCAACTATCCCAGCGACCCCAGCAACAACAACAACCCCAATCATCAACACCAGCTATGTGAGACGGCAGCTCACCAGGATCAGGACAAACAAGGCCAGAGGACCGGACGACACCAGCCCAAGGGTTCTCAAGATTTGTGCATAGCAGCTGGCAGGAGTGTTCACGCATCTTTTCGGCCTCTCCCTGAGGTTGAAAAAGGTGCCAACACTCTGGAAGACATCCTGCATAGTCCCTGTGCCGAAGAAGGGACGACCCAGCGCTCCAAAAGACTTCAGACCTGTGGCTCTAACGTCACACGTCATGAAAACCTTCGAGAGGATGGTCCTGGAGCACCTCAGGCCCTTGGTGCGTGACTGCCTGGACCCACTGCAGTTTGCGTACCAGACCGACATCGGCGTGGAGGACGCCATCATCTGCCCGCTTCACAGAGCTTACACACACTTTGAGAGGCCGCAAAGTGATGCAGGTGGATCCTGACATGGTGGCATGGATTACAAACTCAGACAGGCCGCAGTATGTCAGGCGACTCCTCTATTGTTGGATGCCTCACAGACAATAGGGAGGACGAGTACAGGGAACTAGTTGAGAACTTTGTGGGATGGTGTGACGGGAACCACCTTCTGCTCAACACCGGGAAAGCCAAGGAGCTGGTGGTGGATTTCCGGCGCAGAAAGAGCACCCCAATATCTGTTTCCATAAACGGGGAGGAGGTTGAGATGGTGGACACCTACAAGATCCTTGGGGTGCACCTGAACAATAAACTGGACTGGTCAGACAACACTGAGGCCCTCTACAGGAAGGGACAGAGTAGGCTGTTCTTCCTGAGGAGGCTCAGGTCTTTCAATGTGTGCACTAGGCTACTACGGATGCTCTACCAGTCTGTGGTAGCAGTGCGACCTTCTTTGCTGTAGTGTGCTGGGGAGGAGGCATCGGGAGCGGAGGTGCCAGCAAGCTGAATAAGCTGGTGAGGAAGGCGAGCTTTGTGGTGGGGATGAAGCTGGACTGTGTGGCGGCTGTGACAGCGAGGAGGATGAGGGGAAAGCTGCAGGCGATCATGGACAATCCCTCTCACCCTCTCTACGCCGAACTGAGGCAACTCAGGAGCACCTTCAGCCACAGACTCACTCAGCCACGTGCCTCAAAGCGCTTGGGGGGCTCTTTCATCCTATCAGACTTTATAACACCTCAACCCTCTGCGCCCAACGTCCCCAAAGCCCCAACAGCTCCTTTTTCCCGACCTGATTAAGGACTAAACCCCACACCTTAGGACTGACTATTGTTAACCTTGTTATTTATTAAATTCATTTTTCCATTACTTCAGGGACCCTGCACATTTGGCACATTTGTATTTATATTATACATCATATTTCATCATATTTATTAATTTACTTAACACACAGGTCACCTAAAAATGGACAGTTACATGTATATAGTATGTTTATTTTATCTTTATTTTATTCAAATAGTTTTGTACTATAATTTAAATTAGTACATTTATTGTATATATACTGTTTTTCGCTCTGCTCTTTCCCACTGTACTGCTGGTCACCTGTGAATTTCTCCTAAGGGGGATTAATAAAGGAATATCTTATTTTATCCGTTATATTGGCCCTCATGCTGTCCAAAACAACCAAAGCTCTTTTTTGGTGAAAGAATCCTCCAGGGTGCTTGACGTAGCACTCATTCAGCCACACATTCATTACACTTTCCATCATCCACCCTTTCTTGTTGACTTTAAAGGAGATGCCATTCGGGATCTTTTCTTTTGGCATTATAATCCGCTTCAAAATCACCATTGGCGGAAGCTTTAATCCAGATGCCGCATCCAAGAACACAAGGGAAATTCGTTCTCTCGTGGCCAGTGGTTCTCAACGTGATAGACGATTCACCTTTCTTGTTAACAGTCTTAGTGAGAGGCAGGTTTAATTTCAAGTAAACACTCGACTTCACTATCGCACCAACGTAGACCCACTCCTGAACCGCTTGCCGCCATTGTTTAAAATGATTATTGTGGGGAAGGGCATGGACCTATAAAGAAAGAAGGGTCGTGCAAGGGCTACGTCATCCAGCTCACGTTACGTATCCGCTAGGGGTGTAACGGTACACGTATTTGAACCGAACCGTCACGGTACAGGCACTTCGGTGCGGTTACAGAGGTCTACTGCGGTACGTAAATGTGGCGTACATAGCGTTAATACGGCGAATGTAACAGATGGCTTGGTCACACTAGCCAAACGTTCTAGATTTTATTATGCAAATGAGCTCGGGCATGGGGCCGTGGCCCTAGTGTGAATGGCCCCTAAAACTGAGTCCCTGATTGACCTGATTACAGCATCAACTACGACGCAGTCCCTGATAGGCCTGATAACTTGGTCATTTCAGGATGTGGATGTGGGGAGCTCGAGGCCCGGACTGATCTGTGTAGCTGAACAAAATGTGAGGTTATGTGATCAGGATGGTCCACAGGCTACCATCTACATCTGTAGAGATAATTCATCATAATGGAGTACTTTCTCATAAGGGTAGTTTCAAACACATCCAATTCAACCAGATAAGTCAGGCCATGAAAAAGTGTTGTTGTCAAATGGACCTCCCCCGGTTTCAAAACAGCACTTTACAAATCTTGACCTTTGTAAAGCCACATCCATTTAGATTAATCAATGAATAACCAAAAAATGAAATCTGACGACCAGTGGGGCACTGAACTCTGTTTAAAATATCAGATTCAACAGTATTATTTTTACTTGATCAGGAGTAAGAATGTTCTCGCTTTTCAGGATTGACCATTTAAATGACTATTAATCAATAGGTGTGTGTGCACTGCACACACTGTGAGATAAACAGTACTGGCTTTTAAGAACTTAAGGCTTAGCCAAACAAGATAAAGTGCTCTGGGAAGGAATGATCCAATGACAGAGCAAACTTTTGTGCTGTAGTCATGGGACGGTTGCAAAATGTTTACTATATCCATTAATGGATAACTATGCTTTTGGTAATTATTAATGGTAATCTATGTCATGTCACTAACCAAAGATAGCATTGGCCTTTATTTGGTATCATTTATTTAGATTACGATTTCCATTGGAATTATTGTGTATTGTATTCACATATATAAAAAGGATAACCCAGTGGTTAGTATAAACAGGTATTAAAAAAATGCTTAAACCTTTCAGAAAAAGGATTTTAGTTGAGTAATGCAGCAACCATGGATGGAACTAAGCTACTACTCCATATAAAGATAACCAACGACACAACAAGCCCTATGCGGCCCGAGGCCTACCGGTTGAACCATCTGTACCAGGGGGCCGTGCACTGTGAGCCGGGCTCCTAGGACACTGGGAACCAGGCGCAACGAGCCTGGCTCCCAGGGACACTGGGAACCGGGCATGGCAACGACTGTCCAAATGGCGACGCAATATGTGCCATGTTTGAACACAGACGATACGCACAAGCTGCCCGATGACACTTATTTGTGACCTACGATACATATTGGCATCCTACGAATTGGAGCTCTGTTCATATGGAAGGAGGGCAGTACAGACGGTGACCGGCATGGCATGGAGATGGAACCTATACTGGTCTGGCTGGTACCTATACTGGTCTGTCTGGTTTCCAGAGAGGGGTTACTTCTACAGAGTCTACATGTGGTCTCCCAGTACAGAATGTGGTTGATCATCCTACCTCCTTGACTTTAGCCCGTCTCTCCCTGGTCCGGGGGTCCGGGGGCTCCTGCCCCGTGGCCCCGGGGGGCCGCTGGTACTCCACGGGGGGCAGTCGGTCCACGTCCCCCCCATCCGGCCCCAGACTGTCCCTCAGGACCTTCTCCTTCTCCTTCAGGATCTCCTGCTTGATCTCTTCAGGTCGTTTCTGCAGCGTGTCCTTGGCTTCTGTCAGGGCATCTTCGTGATCTTTGCGGATCTTGGCCAGGATCTTCTCGTCGTTGGCGGAGCCGGAGCCGCTGACGGTCCCGGTCCGAGTGTTGGTCTCCACCGCGGAAGAGTGGAAGAACACCCCGCTGAGCAGCTTGGAGGAGTCGGGAAGGAAGAAGATGGCCCCGAAGCACAGCGTGATGAAGGCGCTGAACACCAGCAGTAGGATGAACCTCTCAGTCAGCCTGAAGGAGGAGGTCGGCCCGGCGGACTTCCTGCTCGGCGCGGCGGTGAACGGCAGCAGGGTGGCGGCGGGCATCGTCCCGTCTCTCCGGCGCGCCCAAACCACCGACTAAACCCGGTTTAAAGCTTCAGTCCGCTTCCGTCGCACCCGGGGTCGGCTCTCTGCGTCGTTCACCCCGGTTATTAGTCCATATCCTGGACGGCGGTGAGCGTTAATGCGGGCACAAGAACGATATGATCTCCTGTAAGAAAAAGTTTCAAAGTGGAACGAGGTCTCCCTCCGCGCCGGGTGCGCCGCCTCTGTGCGACGACGCGTCTGCCCTCCGCCCGCCAGCGGAAAGAGGGGCGGGCTTGGTGCAGCTGACGCGTCGTTCAGCCAACCAGGAGCGGTGTTTCCAGAGGGCGGGAGCCAACCAGTAGCGGTGTTTCCAGAGGGCGGGTCCTCTCTGGCAGAGCCAACCAGGAGCGGTGTTTCCAGGGGGGCGGGTCCTTAGCCTACTCCGTCCGCTACAACGTTTCGAACTCGGACCAGACCTCAGCGTGTCTTTCTCGAACTGCGCCCTTCGTAGGGGCTGAGCTCAGCTCCTGTTGCCGGGATCCCTCCGCATTCAGCGGGCCCAGTAGGAAGAATAGTAAAACAAATTCACTTATTGTATAGGACTATTGGTTTAATTTTGCATTACACAACAATAGGGCGACGGCTCCATGCAGACGTTTTAACCGCCTGATCCGTCACGTGACTGGTAGGAGGTTGTCGCCGAGGGTGTAGAAGACGTGGCCTAATGACAGCACTACTAACCAACACAACCATACACCTAGACGGCAGGTTTCTCTCTACCCTCTCTCTCTCTCTCCCCCTCCCTCTTTCTTTCCCTCCCCTCTCGCTCTCTCTCTCCATCCCCCCCTTTCCCTCTCTCTTCTCTCCCTCTCTCTCTTTTCTCTCACTCTCTTCCCCTTCCTCTCTCCTCCCCCTCCTTTCTTCCCCTCCCTTCCTCCCTCTCGCTCTCTCCCCCTCTTTCTCTCCCTCCCTCCGTCTCTCTATCCCACCTCCCTCTCTCTCTCTCCCCCCCCCCCTTCTTCTCTCTCTCCCTCCCTCTCTCTCTCACAGAGAGAAAGAGAAAGAGAGAGAGAGACAGCGAGAAAGAGAGAGACAGAGGGAGAGAGGATAGGGGACTACAACGTAAACAAGTTTGATAAATAAACTTGATAAACGATTGATAAATGTATAATATGTTGTTTCCCATTCGTGTCATGGCAAATATTTAACTATGCCATGCGGAATCAGGCATGGTACAAAAGTACGTCCTCAAGTCATGAAGAGCTTCCTGCGGGCTTCTGTGGTTGAATAGCTCCATCCTCTTGGGGGTGGAGCGCAGGGGCCTGGAGCCCGATACACCACACAGCCCTGTCCGCCGTCAGCGCACAACATCAGGGACAACCTAGAAGATGGACCGGCATACTTTATAAAACGAAACATGAACTCTCAATTATCAGTCTTGGTACACTCGTTTCACAACCTAGGTACTTGTAAACATTACATTTTTGTCATCACTGTGTTAGGCTAAATGCTGTGTGTGTGTGTGTGCTCGTGTGCGTGTGCGTGCGTGCGTGTGTGTGTGTGTGTGTGCGTGCGTGCGTGCGTGCGTGCGTGCGTGCGTGCGTGCGTGTGTGTGTGTGTGTGTGTGTGTGTGTGTGTGTGTGCGTGTGTGTGTGTGTGCGCGTGTGCGTGCGTGCGTGCGTGCGTGCGTGTGTGTGTGTGTGTGTGTGTGTGTGCGTGCGTGTGTGTGTGCACTTATGTTCATTTCTTCCCTCTCTCCCCTTTGACCGTATTTCTTTGCTCAAGCATAGTCAAATATCACCTCCAATCTGATCCCAGCACTATGGTATTATCCTCCGGCCAATGGAAAGCTCATTTTGTGGCACTGAAGAAGAGAGGGATTCGAGGAGGACAGTACAAAATGAGAGTACAAGAGAAATGTGGGAGGATGGATTGAGCTGATGGGGAGGAGAAGAGGGGGAGAGGGGGTGATAGTGAATACAAAGTGAGATCAGAGGGAGAGAGGGGGAGAAACATGAGGAGAAAGGGGGCACTAATTGGTTAGGGAGTAGGGTAGCTCCCCTGCATTTCATTTCCCTCCTGTCCTGGCACAAATCTAACGTTATTTAGACATTCCTTTAAGAAGCACATTTGAAACATGCACATGTTCCTAAGACGGGCGTGTTCCAGCCTGTGCATTACCAGGAACGCAAAGGTTTTGAACAAACACTATTCGGATTGAAATAGTCATCATACACTTATGCAATCAACATGTTTTTCCCCAAAAGGATTACGGGTTTTTTGTAAACTTTAGAGCACTTGAAAAGTAAAAAAAAAAAAACACAGGGAATAACAAATGAATGTTTGTAAGGAAGCACAAATGAATGTATATTTTAATCTTACTTAATACTGATTAGGAAGATAACCATGCAACACACAACACTGGTCGGAGCGTATCTCTTTTTTCCCCTGTCATCACATTTCAATACAGCTCCAATATGTAGAGTTGTAACTTGTATTCTCATAGATATCGGTTATGTCCTTGGCACAATACGTACTAACATAACTTTAAGCCTAATCGCTCTTTGGCACCCCCTTTAGGGAGTGCTATTAATAAAGAAATCCAAACATTGTGGTTGAATAAAGGTGCTGTATTTTGTGTTGTTGGAAATGCCATAACCATCCAGATCAGCGAGTGAAAGGCTGTTTGAGAATATCGGTTCTTGTTGAAAGCACCTGCCTCTGGATGAGAACATTTAGATGTTAGGCCGCTCACAGCTCATTCTGATCAGGGCGTCTCTTCATTGATTGGTTCTGTGAATCGGTCTCGCCTGTCAATCACATGTGCAGGTCAACATCAGGCGGGAACAGAGTGGGAGGTCCTTATTTTGGGGGGGCTGTTTAACACATCCGTGGTTGACTGTTTCAACCACACATCCATGTCGTGGGTGACTGTTTCAACCACACATCCTTGTACTGGGTGGCTGTTTCGACGCAACACATCATGTTCGTGGGTGACTGTTTAAAAAAAACAACAACATCCCTTGGTACTGGTGGCTGTTTTAACCACACATCCAGGTACTGGGTGGATGTTCACCCAACCCCCTCCCCAAAATGTTTGTTTGGGGGGGTTTTTTGGGACCTGGGTTTTTCAAACACACATCCTTAGTACTGGTGGCTTGTTTCCCACCACACATCATGTCAAGGATGACTGTTACAAACCACATCCATGTTACTTGGGTGGACTGTTTCACACACATCCATGTACTGGGTGGAATGTTTCACCAACACAATCCATGTACTGGGTGATGGTTTCACCAACAATCCAGTACTGGGTGGATGTTTCATACCCAACACATCCATGTACTGGGTGGCTGTTTCACCAACACATCCATGTACTGGGTGGATGTTTTCACCAACACATGGTAGGTACGTTGGTCATGTACTGGTAGATGTTTCACCACACATCCATGTACCTGGGTGGCTGGTTTCAACAACATATCCATGTACTGGTGGGCTGTTTTCAAAAACATATCCATGTTACTGGGTGGCTTTGTAATAGCAAGTGAATAGTGAGGAACAATAATACAAATTTGAATAATATTTCAAAATTGCGAATCTTGACCGTATAAGTAGTCATATGCTGGAAATGGAACATTCAGTCAAAGAATACTCTTTGAAGTGGATTCTATTTTTATTTTAGAGGACACGTCCTGGAGAACCACCTCAGTGTGAAGTCAACTATCCCCTTTCTTAATCATCACAGGAATCATTTCAGTCACGTCTTATTCACTGCATTGCATTGCTGTTTAAGGTTGAATAACTGTTCCTCGATGCCAACGCATGTGAAGATCTGAGCATGTTAATGCAAGTGGGCAGGTGTATGCATGTGTGTGTTTAACGTGATGCTAGCACCTGCAGCCTGCCTGCTGTGGGCTGCGAGTGCTGCTTCAGGTAATTCATCATCAAGACGTACACAGTGCCATCACATCCAATTATTAGGTGATTAGCAGAGAGACAAACACACACACACACACACACACACACACACCCGCACTGCTCATAATCCACCATCACTCTTCATTAGACCTCAGCAACCGTGGGGAATGCAGCTCACAAGAGAACACACAAAGAAGTCTACGTGTGTATGTGTATATTTCTGTGTGTGTGTAAGTGTCTCTGTTTGTGTGTATGTTTGTGTGTGTGTTTGTCCGTGTCTGTGTGGCCGTCTTTGTTCTGTTATAGTTATGATGTTACCTCATAAGATATGTCTTTATATACTGTATGTGTTGGTATCTTATTTCTTGTGACTGTCAAGGAATTAAACAACGGTAGGCCTATATATCTTATCAGTTTTATATTTTTACATATCCCAATGAAACACAACAAGTTAGAAAATGTGTCCCCAAAATATTTAGAGCATTGATAAA
>OLKM01006774.1:0-13424 GCA_900291075.1 Melanogrammus aeglefinus
CAGCAGCATGCCCGGTCACTTGTGTGCAGAGATCTAGGGAGATGGGGTCAGTCTGGACGCACTGAGCCGGCCGCCTGGTCACATTTACAACTCAATGATTCATCACAGGAACGGTGTCTCGCTCCCTGGTCCAAAGTTAGAGGGCTGTGGAGGACGAGCAGTTGGGAAAAAAAGTTAAATTGAAAAAGGGGGAAAAAGGAGGTTCCAGGAATTAGGGGAGCAGAGGGGAGGAGAGCAGCGGTTGGAGAGAGTTTGGCACTTTAGAGACTCTGTGGCTGGGTTGAGCCCAGGTGAACGGCTCTCACTCTGGCTTCTTTTTATAGCAGTTTATTTCTATTGACTCTGATATTTATCAATCTGGTTACATGAAGAATTTTAACAAATATATATTTTTTTACATAATTCCATCTCCTCGTGGTGTGGTTGGATTAATAGTAAACATTTTGGTATTGTACAGTAAGTGGTCAAATGTGACACCATAATTGTACATATTTAAAAAGAAAAAATGTCTAAAGAGTTGGTAAACACAGTAGGGAAGGGAATCATGAGATCACACAGAAAAATAGGAAGTATTTACTCGATTGTTCATTAGTGATAAAACTAAGCCCCTGCCGTCTGAACCATCTCCAGTGAACTCCGAAGGGCGGGAGCCAAGTCGTCAGGAGCAGTCAGGCTGAGGCGTCTCGCTCAGGGACACATTGACAGTCAGCTTGGAGGAGCCGAGGATCTAACTAGCAACCTTGCGGCTTCCAATGAACCCGCTCTACCTCCTGAGCTACTGCTGCCAATACATGCATGCAGATGAGGCCTTAACCAGCCAGTTTAACCAGCCACCATTACAAGGCTGCTATGCCCAGCGTTCCGTTTGGCCTTTCAATGGAGTTGGTTAGGTTGCGTCCGGGTGGACGGTTGAAGCTGTCCAAAATGCATGTTTATGTGTTTATAGCTTTAGGCTTGTCTGAGCTGTAGGGTCAGACTGTCTGTCCACTCCACTTCCCTGTCCATCTGTTCACAGTCCGCACTCTCACCCTGAAAATGTATCATTAACACACATGCAGGCTCTTCACATCACCCATCTGTCTCTGTAGCCTCACACATGTGGGAGTTGACACACTGGTAAAGGCTATTAAAGGTATAACCATGGCTGTCGTAGCGTCCAACAGGGAGGTTGTCTCTAACCATGTCCGACACTGTTACTTTTATTTCAACAATCTGGATTGTGTACAGAAGAGGTTTGAAGGAAAGGATTGGCTCATTTAGTGGTCGTTTCCATAGGTCAACTGGAGGCCAGGTCGAAGCTTTGTCATTTTCCCATTTTGAATGATGAAAGATTGCGAATGGTACAACAAGCGAGACGTGGCATCCCCTTTCCCCCGGGATCTGAGGCCTCTGTCTGACTCTGATGAAGTGTTGCCCGCTGTAAGATATCTCATGCTGGGATCCGACGATGTCCTGTTTGTTCCTATCGCCTTTCATCAAACATTTAGAAACACATTCAAACTCCAGTATACTCTGACCATTATTGTTACATTTCTAAATCCTGAAACTCCACAAGCTAAGTCACTCCGTTAAAAACCCTTTCTTGTCATTCCCCTGATTTGATGTAAAAAAAATGCTGTCTTTTTCCAAAAAAACACTAATGGCTCGGAGATAAGGCCGCGTTGTGGGACTCTGACGGTTACTGGATGGGATGGGGGTTCAGCACTCAGCTTTGCATGGCAATTTCATCAGAGGGCTTTATCTTTCGAGCACACATCGACTTTAAAGTGCACACTTCCTCCAACTAGGAAGCAAAAAAAAGATTATAGATCTATGAGAAAAAATCCAACAACAGCTGATTATAAGCACCAGCTTGGAAAGGTGCTGAAGGGGTCAAAGGAAAGATAGAGAGAGAGAGAGAGATACACACACCACGACGCTGGTAAAAGGAGAAATCACACAAAAAGAGACAAAAGACTTTTTGTGGTTGGTTTTTCTTCCTCTATGTCCCCCAGTCTTTAACACAGTACTGTGCTGAAAAAAGTGGCGATTGCGCTTGCTTGCTAATAAGGGGATTGTGAGGGGGGATCAATCGGAGTACAGTGTCAAATGACAGCAGAGGAGAAATGGCTAAAGGTAAAGTAATTAGTTGGATGATAATAATTATGCCATTTTTATTGGCAGCCATTATATGGCTCACAATTTTCAGTCTCAGTTAGAAATTTAAAATGAAAGTTAGTATGTAAAATGCAGTATTTTTTACAGTATATATATATATTATAATATATATATACATATATATATATATATTATATATATATATACTAATAATATAATATATATATTATATAAAATATATATATATCCTCAACAATGCCTAGGGGACAGTAGAGATCAAATGTTTTTCTGATGGATCACATTGCAGCTACATAGAGGGCTTTCATCAAAGAATTGTATCCAAGCAATCATCTAACCTCATACAACTTCCATCCAGCCGTATATTCAGTCACACATGGATCAGCATCACACAAGCACATCCCCAACCCTAAAAAAGGGGTGATATCATGCTTTTTCTACATTCCCTTTGCTTTAGAGTGTTATATGATGTATGCATACATGTTTTACGTTGGCTAAATTAGAAAAATCTGACTCTGAGATAGGGGATTAACACCAACAGAGAATGCCCCTCAATAAGTGTGTGAAACAGCTTGTTTTGCACTCAAACGTTACTTCTGTAACACTGTGACATCAGACGGTGCTGAAGTCCAGAAGTCCTGGTTAACCAGAATGTTTACATCTTCTCGGGGGTATGAATTTGCAGACTCCCGTGCAAAGCAGACTGTGCTACTCGGGAGGGGGGCCTCAAGACGGCATAATACCAAACAGACCGTATTTTAAAGATGCTAAAATTGGTTTTGCTGACATTGTGAGAATAATAAGGGGTATTTCTAACATACAGACATGTAACACTATTCTAGTAGTACCCCCTAATGCAAGTATTAACCCTAAAAAAGCATGATAGCATGACTTTAACTACTTATTTTCCCTTTATTGTCGTTAGTCAAATGTGTGTCCCCTGTGTTGATTTGTCATTAAGTGTGTTGGGTATTCTGCGTTCCCAAGTTCCTGCCTCTGTTTGTCCGTACTGTTTGGTTGTGTTACTGCTACTATGCTTCGTATCCTGCCTGTTGTCTGCTTTTCAGTGGGATTGGATTAATACTTGTACGATTGTGCTTATTTATCTCTGCAGTTCGGTTCACCTGCAGCCCAAACCTTGACACCATTACTCGTACGGTAGCTAGCCACGATATTTTCAATGGTAAATGAAAACCGCACTGTGAGTGGTAACTAGATGGAGGAAAAATAGGCAGAGAGATGACGGAGTTCGCCGTGGGAATATGGAGAAGGATGATAGAGAGTACAGGCGCAAGGCTTGCTTGCAAATGATCTTCTAATGAAGCCGCTTCACCAATTACACACTTCAATGCTTCAATATGTGCACCTATTCACACACACCACACAACACACACACACACACACACACACACACACACACACACACACACACACACACACACACAACACACAACACACACATCGAGACACACACACACATACACACCACCAGGATTAATACACACATGCAGTATTGCATAAAAAACAAAAGGCAAATCAGCTACTGTATTTTAACCAGTCTTGTTTCTTAGGACTCCTTTATGAGTCCATGCAGATATGATGATCAGTCTTTGCCACAGTTACCTTGAAAAAAAGTAATCTGATTACTGATACTGTTACTCTTAAAATAGTGACTGAGTTACTTAACTGATACTTGATTTAAAAAGTAACTAAGTTAGATTACAAGTTACTTCATTAGTTACATTTAGCTGCGACAACACCCCCTGCCGCCTCAAAATAATCACCGGACGCAGCTCTACACAGCACGCACACACACACGCACGACACGCGCAGCGCACGCACGCACGCACGCCGCACGCTACGTAGCTCCGCGTGACTAATCTCGCCGCTAATAACAACCTGGTGGCGGCGGACTCTGAGTTCAAGGTCAACACTCGCCCTCTGATAGATTGAAGTCTTTAGAGACTCACGCTTCACACGGACACCGCACTCTCACATCAAACAGACAGTTTAGGCAATAGTAACGCACAGTGACTTTGATGAGTAACTTTAATCTGGATTACTGGTTTGGATTAGCACGTTTAGCTCGTTACTGAAAAAGTGTCCAGGCCAGTACTCGGTGTTACAAAGTTAAGCGTTACTGGCATCACTGATGAATGAATCTGTATTCCGCACACGCCTCTACTCATGTCAGTTATGACATTTAGAAGAAAATTGATGGATGCATAGCTCTGACTTAGTGCATTCTACCATGTAGGTAGGATAGTTAGCCTACATTTTTGTAAAGCAAAAAATATCTAGTCGAACACCAGAAACATTTGAGTGTGTTCGTCCCGGGATATATCTGGAGTGGTCACTGGTTAGTGCTGCGTACAAGTTGTTTAAGACAAATTGATGAAAATACATGACACCAGACATTACGCGAGTGTCTTGCGTTGGAATTGGTCTTCGCCATGTCAATGCACGCCAAGAGACATCATTAGCTTCCCATCGTCAATCAGCCTTTTCGATTGTGACAGCAGTACAATTACTAAAAGGATGTATGTAGAACAGGACAGCAATACGTTGGACTGTAGTTTGTGTCGGATCCATCCAAACCAGCCTTCTATTACACTCTGACTGTGTCAGTTCTGCTATGAGAACGTGCATGCGCTCGTAAGTTGCTTGCTAAAAAAACTAATGAAAGGATAACAAGTGCGACAACTCAATTGAAGCATACACGCTGATGAGTTGCATGTGTAATGGCGACCCTTACATTGTTGAGAGCAATCAGTATTCAATCATTACACTCCAAGAATTATGTTCACCATAGTATCTAGTGGTCACTGTTAGTACCCGCGACAAGTCGTACAATGATGTCTATCAAAATTAGAGTGTGCGTCAGCTTCAATTCTGATTGACAGTCCATTACTTATTTAGACCGCATCGGTGCATATTCTAGACGTGGCACAGCAGCGTGACTCTCAGATCTACAGAGAAACTGATGCCAGAGAACATCACCAATCTGCATAACTTAAAAGTGACCAGTAACTTGAAGCACATTGTAGATGTAGAATCACCGATTTCATTTGAACACTGAATCAATACTCCTACTCGTTAATTCAGGTTTGAAGTGTGGGAAGCTCATGGTGTCATTTTTATGCCCTACTATCTCTTGAAGTCTGGCACGCTAATACACTGCTGGCTTCTCAGTAACTCTCAGCTGTGATCTGATAAGAAACAGAGACGAGCACGAAAAATGAAAGGCTGCTGTCTTTCTTGTGGTATTTCTATTTCTCTGCCGTTTTTTATGCATTATGAACTGTGGGCAGTTTAATGCTACTGAGATCTACCCCTTCTGCATTATTTATCAGCACTGTATGGCTTTGATACAGACGGGGAATCTGTGTTGTATGGGATTTTAAAGGTGCGACCAAGGTTGCAACCCATCACTGTAAAAGGTCTTGTCATGAGAACTTCTTTCCAGAAAGCTACGTATTTCAAATGACTGCTTGTTGATTTGTGTTGGCGCATCAAGGCTTAAAATCCACTTAGGGACCTCAGCTTCTGCATGGACAACCTAAGAAGCCAGCTGCCAAACACACTGCCAGATCAGTCTAACCCAAGCCTATTGGATTGTGCTTGGGATTGTGTTTGGCTCCCAATCTATATTGCGGGCAGTTTTTAACAGAACATTTAAAAGCAACAGTTATTGAATAGTGCACAAGTATCCGTATTGGCCCTGACTTATTACCGAACATGCTATACTTATCAGAATCAGAAAGGCATTTAAATTGCCAAGAAGGTATTCTAACCCACACCAGGATATTTGGCTTGGTGATAAAGGTGCATACATTAAGACAAATACAATGAACAATGAACACAAACACAATATAAACACAAATATCAACAAGCAGAGACATAAGTGAACAATTAAAAATAGGGATAAATAAGAGTATAAAATAAAAAACTAAAGTAAAAGATACTGAAAAAATGTTAATGAGAATTACAGCTTGGTGATGTGGTATGAGAGTGCCAGAGTCCAGTGTCAGTCAGTGGGGGTGTGTGGATGGTCCCCGGACCTGTCTAACGATCCCAACTGAAGAGGGGAAGAAACTGTTGATGTGGCTGGAAGTTTCGGTCCTGATTAGACCACAGCCTCCTGCCAGAGGGGAGAGTTGCCGCTGGACGGTGAGAGAGAAGAGTCTGGCCGGCAGCTGCGTTGCGGGGGTTTCTGACTCCTATAAGATTCCTGAGGACGCCCACTCCTGCAGCAGAGAGTCGACACCTGTGCTGGGGAGGTGGGGGGCACAGAGTATGAAGGTGTGGAGGTCCTGTAAGAGCGTGGTTGGTGGGGGAGTGCAGTGGGATGAGGCCCCTGGAAGAAGTGTCGTGGGCATGGTGTCAGTATGTCTCCTTTTGTCTATAAAGCGACAGGTAGAACACGCAAGGAGGGGGTTGGTTTGTAGTTGGTGATCTGCTTGAGCCCCTTCCAAACAGAAAATATAATAAAAGGTAATCAACAAAAAACAATTAATGAAAGCAGCTTTCCTTGCTTTCTTAAATGTCAGATGTCTGAAATGGCAGTTACAATGTTTTTGCCACTGTAAAAAGGAATCTGTTTATGTAGAATAGAGGATGGGGGCATTATATTGGCCTGTAGGTTTAGGTTTTACTGGGAAAATCCATGCAGACAAACAGCCTTGTGTTGACACACCTCATGGACACTCTAGCCTTGCAGCTTTCTGCAACCCTGGAGAGACAGCGTTGCAAGTCTCCGTGTGCTTCTGAAAGGAAGACAAATGAAAGAAATATGCTGTACTTCATTTTTCTCTATCTCTATTTTTGCTGCTATGACTGATACATTTCAAATGAACAGCGCTAGAAAAAGAGTAGCACGTTAAGCCTTGGACAACACTTAGTAGTATGAATCTTGAATGAGAACGACCTGGTTCAGGTTTTCCCAAGAAAAGTTCTTAGGCCAAATGGAAAGTGTAACTTTTTAACAAGCGCCACAGACTGAATGGAAGCAAAAATATGGCCCTAGTTTCTGTGACAACAGAATAATCTGGAATCGTGGAATTGGCAAATTATAAAACCTAATGCACAGAATTCCTAGGGGCCTACATTAGAGCCCGCCCTACATTCAAGACACCATACATTCTGATAGCATGCTAACGGCCAAAATGGAAAGGGAATTGGCCAATATAACGATTTACAGCTCCTTTAAATCAGTGCTAAAAGCTAACTGGAGATTTTTTATATATCACCACGTAATTTGTTTCCTTCCTTTCCTTCACTGCTCTGTATACCATACAAGTTGATGCAGAGAATAATCCTGGCGCAAATCAATGACATTGTGGAAGGCAGAAACCTCCCACAAGCCCAGGCAAGAATTCCGCAAAGGAAAGATCAAACGAACAGAACAAATAGTCAGATTAGTCAACGACATAGAAGGAGCATATTTGAAGAAGCAGAGCGAAGGTTGAAGTGCGCTACATCAACCTCACAAGCTGCCTATGACACCGTGTGGCAGACCGTGGTCTTTTATTTGAAGTACTACAAATGATCCCTGACGTGAAGCTTGTGAAGTTCATTATGCTATGCTCTCAGTACCCGATCATTCTAAAGTTCGACCTCAAGCGGTGAGCGAAGTAGAAATCGCCAGCTCCGAAATGGGCTTACCACAGGGATCCGTACTTGCTCCCCATTCTCTTTAACTCTACACTGTGGACTATCCCGCCACTCTTCACGAAAATAGCCTCTATGCGGACGACAGGCGCAATTGCAGCCCAAGCGAAAACATTTCAGGAGTTCAGGAGCATCCTAGAGGCTGACACTCATCTGAACATTCTGCTACGATAGGACTGACATCTTCTACACCTGTCTCGGCCTGGAGAGCGAAGTAGATTCATCACCGTGCCTCTGGCACACCCTGATTGCAGCTACGATAAGTTGTCTCAACGTCACTAATAGCGCTCCTGTCAGGCCCTGAACCAACTCCACAATCAGTTCGATGTTATCCTGTACCGCACGCTGGTCCATTCCACACACCAAAGCGATATGTCAACGATGCATGACTCTCAGGCACCATGAAACCAACTCCAACAGAGATGCTACCTGTACATCCGGAGTCCATCCACCAAAGTAAGGCGCGACTCTCCAATCTCAGCTGCGGAGAAGGCACGCCAGACCTGACGGAAATAACATCATCCCAGCACCGCAGAACACACCCCAAAGGATCACGAGCCAAAACTTCGCCACTAGAGCTGCAGAAGGTCGGGCCCTGTCCTCTGGCAAGACATGATGGACATGAGGTGGCAAGATGAAGTGGAATGACGCAGACACAACCTGCTGCCCATGTCGCCCACCCCTTCACCCAACACCTTGCTACCTCTAGACATACATTCCCTGCATGAAGGCATGGGTTCGGCTCAAACCACCTCGGAACAGGCCAGGGAAGAACCCAGTCCTTCCAGAAAATGACCAGGATCAAAACCCCTCAGACACCTGCCAATGGCTGGGCTACCCAGACGTCTCACACATCATCAACGGAGTGCCCGACCTTTGGTGCCCCACTATGGCCATAGAGGCCTGGTACAACAGCGGGATGGAGAGACACTGAACTGGCTGCTGAATGTAGCAATCCCTGTGTGATAATTCTAAAGGAAATTACATGAACAACGGCAACGACGTAATTTGTTGTTATAAATACTCTGACAAGATACAGGTGGGCAATTGGGCTGATGGGCTATTGATTGTTCGAGCCTTGGGAAGCAAATTTGGACAGTCCTCTTGCTGCGATAATGTTACGATCTAAAATGGTTTAAAATGGAGTCATCTTCATTTGCATAACAACCAACGTCCCAATTTGAACTAACATATCAGTGGGTAAAGTCAAAAGAACCTTGAAAAAGACAAAGCAGAGTAAATACTTGCTTAATTGTCGAAGCAGGTCAATGAAAATGTCTGAATGTCTGAATGGTGAACGTTTTTGGAGATATCTTCAACTCAGTGCTCATGTATGTTGAACTAATAGACTGGGGGCGGAGCTCCGTTCAGATGTGTGCTCTGATTGTAGAGTAAATCTCAGGCCTACTGTTTTTCATGCACTGGCGCATGTGTCGTTGCTATAGTTGCAACTGGCGCAGAGTTCTTTTCCCTCCTGCGCACGCGCCGTAAGGATCTGCGTCAGACAATGAATAAGAACTAGAAGGAATGATGAGACTTGTTGGCAGCGCCGCAAGGGGCGGCATGGCAAGAAAGAGGAGGCGTCGTTCTGGCCGCAAACGTTCCCCTGGTGCTATTCTTGACGTTTCAGAAAATCCACTTGCGCCACAAACCAGGAAAATACCGTGGTTACAAGTCAGTGGGCGGTAGGCCGTCGATTACGGGGGGGACGGAGAGGGACATGTCCCCCACACTATTTAAAATACGAATTTGTCCCCCCACTTTTAATAAAATGGCGACCGAAAAAAATCAAAAAAAAAACAACACATACTCCAACCGAAATCCGTCCGAGTCTAAATCATGCGATAGGCGCGCGCACGAAGACAATCCTCACAGCATGCACAACAGCGGGCTGTGAGTGGAGCAAAATGAGGGGGCGGGATTCTGATCATCAGTACTCCTCATGTCAGTGCCGCGCCGCGCGAAAGCACTCTGTGGTTTAATCATTCCAGAGCGAGCTGGCCTACTACACTGGAGTAGTATGGAAGGCAGCCTTGCAAACCTCGTCCTGACAAACAGCGCGAGCGAGGCGAAACGGCGACGGAAAACTCGCGCGAGAGGTGTCCCTGATATGCAGCGTGACGATTTTGTCGCGAGTGTATTTTATTGGTTAAGAATCCAAACCAATCAAATCATCGAGGGATGTAAACACATTCAACAAGAGCAGCGTGTACTTATCAACCAATAAGAAGTGTTTAGGGGCGGGACACCGCCGTGAAATGTCGTCCAGATAGAGACAACGCGAGCGATAAATAGCCGATTTTTTTGTTGTTTTATATATCATCGCCGAGGGGGACGGGGCAGGCGGCTACGTGGCCTGTCTGTAACACACAGCGTAATATAAATGAAGAAGTTTCAAGACAGGCCAGCCAAAATTGACATTTTGTATATTCAGAATAATAGGCGGTCCTTTTGCTTCCTGTAAAAAGCATGTTTGTGACACTGGATAACGTTGGAATATTGGATACATAGCCCTGCATGTGGAGAGGCCACATAAGGGTAAGAAATTGGTTTACGTAAACTTTGCTGCTGGGTTTGTTTGCCTCGTGATGACCTGGCTATAGGTTTACCCACGGTCCTAAGCGATTGTGATCATCTGATTCTGGTGTGCTGCCAACTAGTTATCCATTCATATATAGAATTGCAGCTAGTAGCAGCTACACACGGTTCGATTTCCTATGCCAATGTGGTTATAGTTGTTTTGTGTCTGATTGAGAATATTTGACGTTGGACCTTGAGCGCCAGTTGTGGTATGGCCTATCTGACATAAATAGTTCTCGTATAACCTGCTGTTGTGATTATCCTAACCCTAGGGGAATTGATCTGTAAAGTGAAGTGTTGAATTAGGTCCTTCGCGAGTGTTTTACTGGTGGTCAGAGATTGGCAGATGCACTTCTCCTCTGGGTGCTTGTTTTTTGCATTTTTTAATGCAAGCATATACATTATGCTTACCAGCAACCACTTGCTCTTCTTCAAAAGAACTCGGCTGAACAACCGCTCGTCCCTGACATACAGCGAGCCGAGCGAAACGGCGACGAAAAACTCGCGCGAAGGTGTCCCTGATATGCAGCGTGACGAATTTTGTCGCGAGTGTATTTTATTGGTAAGAAATCCAAACCAATCATAATCATCGAGGGATAAACACAGTTCGAACACAGGAAGCAGCGGTACTGTATCAACCAATAAGAAGTGTTTAGGGGCGGACACACGCGCCACGGACAATGTTCGTCCAGATATGAGACAACACGCGAGCGATAATTCAGGGGTGAGCGATCATCCTGGACGGCGCGACGCTCGCGGCCGCTCACGTCAGGACAAGTCATTGAAAAGTACACATCTAATCACATTTTCCTCGCTCGCTCGCGTCGCTGTCGCATCGCTCTGTAGTGTTCAGACGGGGGTGTGATGGCCAAGTAGTTTAGGCCTACCGTCGTTTCATTTCGTAGCCTACCCCCTTTACGTCTGCAATGATTGCCTTGTAAACTTTGTTGATGTCAAAGATTAAGTGTTAAAATTGCCACACTCTTCTTTGTCCTGTGGTATAGTATTAGATATCCTGAGGCCGAATACCCTGGTTGTTTTCCACGTCGTTTTGCCATAAACAAGCCAAACACCCAACTGTTTTGTCAACACCTGACAATTACCACCCTGCATGCTATTGTATCAAGCGTTTGAATCGGCACTGAATTACGGCTTACATAGGGTAGCCCCCACTGATTCCAAACCACACTCAAGCTTATGGTTCTTGTCCCCTACCACTTTCTAAACAACTGAACGCCCTTGGACGTCAGTGCTTTGTTGTTTCAGATGCTATTTTAGGGTTTGCATAGCTAATGTTGGCTTGTGCACCTCGGGCATTAAACTTTTGCTTCTCGCATTACCTAGCACCTTCTTTGATAAAGTTATTTGGGAAGAACAGACTGATTCAACTATAGTTGTCTTTTAAATCAATGCATCGCTGCAAACACTTTGTACAGCAAAACACCCTATTTTTGTTGACACAGAACATCGATGTACTTGCCATAGCGTTTAGGATGATGGTATTTCAGTCTGTGAGAAAAAAAAAACCATTTGTTTCTTTTACCTGCGAGTGAGTGTTAAAAAGATTGAATGCCTGCGGGTGCGCCGTGTTGGTCTATGTGTAAACCATAGAACATGTGTCCATCTGTTTACACCTTGCAAACTAAACGTAACGCAATAGATCAGTCCACGGCACGGTATATTACGGGGACACCATGCCTATTCGGACACCCAGTCAATAACGATAATGCCCTATTACTGATTAAGACACCTAATATTTGATAAGTTAGATTGCGGTATATATTTAATAGAACCCATTAGGATCGTACTTTTGAAGTTGGTGGAGAAAAAACCCTCTATTCATGTGGCTGAAGTTACGGCGGCCTATTATGTATGGCCATAACTTGAGTCAGTTTTAAGGTTGAAATTTCATGTGCACCTGTCGTCATCGGAGATTGCAGCGCGCTGTCAAAAATATCAACCCTCAGTTCAAATGGCTCCAGGCTGTCTTGAAAGAGGGATGGGGGCTGCTCACTCTCCACTTGGTTTATTGCACGTTTAACCCAAACCTCACCTCTAGCAGGTTAATTGAGATGCCTCTAGTCAGACCAACCTTTTTAGCTTTGCGCCGGGCGCAAGAGTCTTTTTAGCCGCTGGGTAACTAGCGAAATCGCACGTAGACACCCCCGCCCACAAGAGCGTACTTGCGCTTGGCTCCCTCTCACTTGCGTTCCGGCAGCGTTTCAAATAGGGCCCAACACTGTTTATGGGTACTTTCCTTCTTACCAAGACCATCCCCACCGGCGGTGGCCAGAAGTGAAATGATCTTTTACCTCCTGTACCCATGAGGAGTAGTTGTAACCGATTTGCCAGTCGATGATTCCTTATCCTCCTGCTTGTGCTAGTTGTTAGTGCTAGTGTCCTTGGTTGCCCTGGCTCCACGCCATGTAGAAGTTAAGCTTACCTTGCAGTGGTACATGTTAGTGGCCTTGGGCGTCCTTCTCACTTTTTGTTGAATTATCTCTTTGTGTGTATAAAAAAACACAAGCTGACTGCTGCGTAGTGAGACAAGTCTTCAAATATTATGGGACCATTGAGTAATGATGCAGAGAGGAGCTGAGGCTTTTTCAAGGAGTGAAGGGCCGATGACAGTAGGCCCTCACGGAAGGCGATGGGTGGAAGGTACTGTTGCAGTTATTGATACACACTTATTGATACCATTGGGGAAATTTGAAAACATGAGTCGTATCCGATTTTATCTAGTTTTGCGTTATTATTTAGGTCAGGGTAATAACCAAATGATGGCTCTTTAGAGAGGAGTGTTGCTGCTTAACCATCTTCTGGATAGTTATACACCGCCAAACATACAGGACTCGTACTGTACACTCGCTGTAAATTTGGAGCGTGAATGTCTGTTGAAACCTGATCCGTTCCGATACATATACTATATATTGAGAAGAGGAGAATGGGGGAGAGGAGAGAGGACCGCTATCAAACTTATACAATTGCTTATTGAGATTTGATGTAATACACCCCCACAGCAGTGCTATGCTGCAATGCATTCTACTTTCAGTTTTGTT
>OLKM01006775.1:0-13423 GCA_900291075.1 Melanogrammus aeglefinus
ACACTCACACTCTGTCTTGCCCGGCCAAAGGTGCCTCTCCTGGGGGCAGTCGTGTGCTGCCATGGACTGCTTGAAACACACTAATAATCAATTCCCAGCGCCTGACCCACACACACACACACACCACACACCGACACA
This sequence comes from Melanogrammus aeglefinus, assembly GCA_900291075.1. NCBI lineage: Eukaryota > Metazoa > Chordata > Actinopteri > Gadiformes > Gadidae > Melanogrammus > Melanogrammus aeglefinus. The sequence continues at coordinate 139 of OLKM01006775.1, forward strand.
CACCACACTCTGTCTGCCGGCCAAAGAGTGCCTCTCCTGGGGGCAGTGTCTGCTGTCTTCCCCTGGGGCTGATGGCTGAAAGACCTGAATAAATATAATAGAACAATTATAGACTCCCAGGCAGCCTGACCCACACACACGCACACTCTTGTCTGCCCGGCCAAAGGGTGCCTCTCCTGGGGGCAGTGTGTGCTCCATGGACTGCTGAAAACACACTAATAATCAACTCCCAGCGCCTGACCCACACACACACACACACACACACACACACACACACACACACACACACACACACACACACACACACACACACACACACACACACACACACACCGACACACACACCGACACACACACACCGACACACACACCGACACTCTTGTCTGCCCGGCCAAAGAGTGCCTCTCCTGGGGGCAGTGTCTGCTGTCTTCCCCCTGGGACTGATGGCTGAAAGACCTGAATAATAGTAATAATAGCAATTATATAGACTCCCAGCAGCTGACCACCCCACACACACTCTGTTCTGCCGGCCAAGGGTGCCTCTCCTGGGGGCCAGTGTGTGCTCCGCTGGACTGCCTTGAAAACACACTAATAATCAACTCCCAGGCGCTGACCCACACCCACCACACACCACACCCAACACCCACACCCACACACACACAACACACACACACACACACACACACACTCTTGTCTGCCCGCCCAAAAAGAGTGCCTCTCCTGGGGCAGTGTCTGCTGTCTTCCCCCTGGGCCTGATGGCTGAAAGACCTGAATAAATAGTAATAAGAACAATTATAGACTCCCAGCAGACTGACCCACACACACCCACACTTCTCTGTCTGCCCGGCCAAAGGGTGCCTCTCCTGGGGGCAGTGTCTGCTGTCTTCCCCCTGGGACTGATGGCTGAAAGACCTGAATAATAGTAATAAGAACAATTATAGACTCCCAGCAGCTGACCCACACACACGCACACTCTTGTCTGCCCGGCCAAAGGGTGCCTCTCCTGGGGGCAGTGTCTGCTGTCTTCCCCCTGGGACTGATGGCTGAAAGACCTGAATAATAGTAATAAGAACAATTATAGACTCCCAGCAGCTGACCCACACACACGCACACTCTTGTCTGCCCGGCCAAAGGGTGCCTCTCCTGGGGGCAGTGTCTGCTGTCTTCCCCCTGGGACTGATGGCTGAAAGACCTGAAATAATAGTAATAAGAACAAATTATAGACTCCCAGCAGCTGACCCACACACACGCACACCTCTTGTCTGGCCCGGCAAAGGGTGCCCTCCTGGGGCAGTGTCTGCTGTCTTCCCCCTGGGACTGATGGCTGAAAGACCTGACATAATAGTAAATAAGAACAATTATAGACTCCCAGCAGCTGACCCACACACACGCACACTCTTGTCTGCCCGGCCAAAGGGTGCCTTCCTGGGGCAGTGTCTGCTGTCTTCCCCCTGGACTGATGGCTGAAAGACCTGAATAATAGTAATAAGAACAATTTATAGACTCCCAGCAGCTGACCCACACACACGCCACACTCTTGTCTGCCCGGCCAAAGGGTGGCCTCATCCTGGGGGCAGTGTCTGCTCCATGGACTGCTGAAAACAACACTAATAATCAACTCCCAGCGCCTGAACCCCACACACACACACCACACACACCACACCCACACCCACACACACCCACACCCACACACACACACACACACCACACACACACCCGGACCAATGTGTAAACAAACACTTACCAGGCTCCCTGCAAATGCATTGACCCACGTCCACGCTTGTGTCCACCCGGGGACCGGGGCGTCCGGCGAAAATCATCACATGGGCCCGTGCCCACGTCGGTCCACACCGGATTCACAGACCCACACCCACCACACACACACACACACACAGTTGACCTACATTTCTACCCGGGAACGGGTGCGTCAACGACGGCACACACAGTTGACCTACATTCGGGTGCGTCAACGACGGGGGTCGCGCGAGATCGCCGTCCGACCGATCGACCGGTCAGTCCGTCGTCTCGCTGCCCTTCCTGCCTTCGTTTGGTTCCCTTTAAACGGGTTTTTCTTTGCTCCTTTGTCGGCTTCGTTTAATCCGTTCGTTGCGGTCAATCGAAGCGGCGGCGCGGCAGTCCCCCATCACTTCCGTCAGCCCACCGGGGTTTTGATGTCCTCCCCGGGGCTCGTCTAGCTCGGTTAAATTCCCTCATTCTCCTGTATCGGGTTCTCGTTTAATCCGTTCCCCGGTGCTCGCTCTGGTTTGCGTTTCATCGGAGCGGAGCGGCGCGGCGCGGCGCGGCGACACTGACCATTCGCGTGTGTGTGTGTTGTGTGCACCGCCGTGATCCCACCGGGTAGACCCGCCCGCCCGCGGGCCGACGATTCCGGCCCCCGGGCGGGGGTCGCCTCGCTGGTTAAATTCCCTTTAAGCGGGCTTTTCCCTTCTCGTGTCTCGGGTTCGTTTAATCCGTTCCCCGGTGCTCGCTTTGGTTTGCGTTTAATCGGAGCGGAGCGGAGCGGAAGCGGCGCCACCTACGGGGTCCTGACCATTCGCGTGTGTGTGTGTGTGTGTGTTGTGTGCACCGCTGTAGATCCCACCGGGTATGTCCGGCCGCTCACGCGCCGAGCCGATGATTCCTCCCCGGGGGGGTTGGTGGGTGGTCGTCTCGCGGTTAAATTCCCTTCAAGCGGGCTTTTCCCTTCTCCTTCCTCGGGTTTGATATTATCTCTGCGTCCTTCTCGGGTATGAATTGACGCAATGTACGCTCTCTGGCTCTCGCTTTTCGCACCACGCGATTAAAAATAATAATACATACACAGATCGTCGTATTAATATAAACAATGGATATAGAGCGTGCGCGCCACCACACGGGCGACACCAGAGGGAGCCATCGTACCGTCGTAGGATTCCGCTATAGAAAATGGGGCTGGGAGAGAGAGAAAGAAAAAAAGGCTGAATTAAATAAACAGACACCCACATGCAATCTAGTTTCCACCCGGCCAAGGGAGGCCTCTGCTGGGGCCAGTGTGTGTGTGTGTGTGAGTGTGCTCGCTTGCTGAACAGCACAGGGGAATTTTTGAAAATGGGAAAAAAAAATAAAAAAAAATAAACTAATAGGCAGGTCCCAGCACCAGCGACACCAGAGGGAGCCATCGTACCGTCGTCGGATTCCGCTTTAGAAAATGGGGCTGGGAGAGAGAGAAAGAAAAAAAGGCTGAATTAAATAAACAGACACCCACATGCAATCTAGTTTCCACCCGGCCAAGGGAGGCCTCTGCTGGGGCCAGTGAGAGTGTGCTCGCTTGCTGAACAGCACAGGGGAATTTTAGAAAATGGAAAAAAAAAAAAAATTAAATAAACTAATAGGCAGGTCCCAGCACCAGACACCCACATGCAATCTAGTTTCCACCCGGGCCAAGGGAGGCCTCTGCTGGGGCCAGTGTGTGTGTGTGTGTGAGTGTGCTCGCTTGCTGAACAGCACAGGGGAATTTTAGAAAATGGAAAAATAAACAAATAAATAAACTAATAGGCAGGTCCCAGCACCAGACACCCACATGCACATGCACTGCATGTCTACCCAGGGGTAGGTGCGTCCACGAGGGGTCCTGCCCAGCAAAGGCCTGCCCAGGCCAGGCCCTCCCTGCCCAGGCAAGGTCCTCCCAGCCAAGGCCTGCCCAGCAGAGGCCTGCCCAGGCCAGGCCCTCCCTGCCCAGGCCAGGCCCTCCCTGCCCAGGCAAGGCCCTCCCAGCCAAGGCCTGCCCAGGCAAGGCCCTCCCTGCCCAGGCCAGGCCCTCCCTAGCCCAGGCCAGGCCCTACTAGCCAAGGCCTGCCCAGCAGAGGCCTGCCCAGGCCAGGACCTCCCTGCCCAGGCCAGGCCCTCACAGGCCAGGCCCTCCCAGCCCAGGCCAGGCCCTCCCTGCCCAGGCCAGGCCCTCCCAGCCAAGGCCTGCCCAGCAGAGGCCTGCCCAGGCCAGGACCCTCCCTGCCCAGGCCAGGCCCTCACAGCCAGCTGCCCAGCTCCCTGCCCAGGCCAGGCCCTCCCTGCCCAGGCCAGGCCCTCCCAGCCAAGGCCTGCCCAGCAGAGGCCTGCCCAGGCCAGGACCTCCCTGCCCAGGCCAGGCCCTCACAGGCCAGGCCCTCCCTGCCCAGGCCAGGCCCTCCCAGCCAAGGCCTGCCCAGCAGAGGCCTGCCCAGCAGAGCCTGCCCAGGCCAAGCCCCACAGGCCAGGCCCTCCCTGCCCAGGCCAGGCCCTCCCTGCCCAGGCCAGCCCTCCCAGCCAAGGCCTGCCCCAGCAGAGCCCTCCCAGGCCAGGACCTCCCTGCCCAGCACAGGGCCCCTCACTGCCCAGGCCAGGCCCTCCCTGCCCAGGCCAGGCCCTCCCTGCCCAGGCCAGGCCCTCCCAGCCAAGGCCTGCCCAGCAGAGGCCTGCCCAGGCCAGGCCCCCACAGGCCAGGCCCTCACTGCCCAGGCCAGGCCCTCCCTGCCCAGGCCCTCCCTGCCCAGGCCAGGCCCTCCCAGCCAAGGCCTGCCCAGCAGAGGCCTGCCCAGGCCAGGCCCCCACAGGCCAGGCCCTCACTGCCCAGGGCCAGGCCCTCACTGCCCCAGGCCAGGCCCTCCTGACCCAGGCCAGGCCCTCCCAGCCAAGGCCTGCCCAGCAGAGGCGCTGCCCAGGCCAGGCCCCCACAGGCCAGGCCCTCCACCTGCCCAGCCAGGCCCTCACTGCCCAGGCCAGGCCCTCCCTGCCCAGGCAAGGCCCTCCCAGCCAAGGCCTGCCCAGCAGAGGCCTGCCCAGGCCAGGCCCTCACAGGCCAGGCCCTCACTGCCCAGGCAAGGTCCTCCCAGCCAAGGCCTGCTGGGGCTAGGGTTAGGGTTAGGGGGTTAGGGTTAGGGCCAGGGTTAGGGTTAGGGTTAGGGTTAGGGCCAGGGTTAGGGTTAGGGCCAGGGTTAGGGGGTTAGGGTTAGGGTTAGGGCCAGGGTTAGGGTTAGGGCCAGGGTTAGGGTTAGGGTTAGGGCCAGGGGTTAGGGTTAGGGCCAGGGTTAGGGTTAGGCCAGGCCCTCACTGCCCAGGCAAGGTCCTCCCAGCCAGGGCCTGCCCAGCAGAGGCCTGCCCAGGCCAGGACCTCACTGCCCAGGCCAGGACCTCCCTGCCCAGGCCCTCACTGCCCAGGCAAGGTCCTCCCAGCAGAGGCCTGCCCAGGCCAGGACCTCCCTGCCCAGGCCAGGACCTCCCTGCCTGCCCAGGCAAGGCCCTCCCAGCCCCACCAGGCCCGGCCCCAGGGACCCGGCCACCAGCCGAGTCCCGGGGGCTCCAGGCCCCAACCCGGCCACCAGCCCCCCCCAGGCCCGGCCCCAGGGACCCGGCCACCAGCCGAGTCCCGGGGGCTCCAGGAACCCGTTCACCGGTCGAGCCCGTGTACCCACTCTTAAGCACCCCGACTCGGCCTCGATTGTGTTCAAGCCAACCCCCGGACTACCGTGAACTTACCCCTGGTACTCTAAAAACTCGACTGACAGAAAAAATCCGGTTTACCCATGGTACTCTAAAAAGTCGACTGACAGAAAAAAAACGCTTGGATTTCGATTCCTCCGTGCGGTCACCGACTCGCTGACCACAGTGGCCGAAAAGGCCCCCCGTCTCGGCCTCAGACACAGAGTCACCGAGCAGCACCACCCCTGGTACTCTAAAAACACACACGGAATCCAGGGGTCGCGGAAATACATGTTTTACAGTGAGCCGACTGTTAATCTCCTTGTCTTCGTCTATTCCTCGGCGGTGGTAGGGGTCTTTTCTATTAATTATAACCGTTTTCTGATGATTTATTTCGCTTTCCTATTTAACTTGACCCGTTCCCCGAGGGACTGCCTATAACAATTTATTTAATTTTACCCGTTTTCAGAGCGTTTCTTCCCACCGTTGTTATTCTACAGTGAGCCGACTGTAATCTCCTTGCCTTCGTCTATTCCTCGGCGGTGGTAGGGGTCTCTTTCTATTCATTATAACCGTTTTTACTGAATGATTTATTTCGGCTTTCTATTTAACTTGACCCGTTCCCCGAGGAACTGCTATTAACCAATTTTATTTTAATTTACCCGTTTTCAGAGCGTTTCTTCCCCCCGTGTGTAATTCCTACAGTGAGCCGACTGTTAATCTCCTTGCCTTCGTCTATTCCTCGGCGGTGGGTAGGGGTCTTTCTATTAATTATAACCGTTTTCTGATGATTTATTCGGGCTTTCTATTTAACTTGACCCGTTCCCCGAGGGCATGCTATAACCATTTTATTTAAATTTTAACCCGTTTCACAGAGCGTTTCTTCCCCCCGTGTAATTCTACAGTGAGCCGACTGTTAATCTCCTTGTCTTCGTCTATTCCTCGGCGGTGGTAGGGGTCTTTTCTATTAATTATAACCGTTTTCTGATGATTTTATTTCGGCTTTCTATTTAACTTGACCCGTTCCCGAGGACTGCTATAACAATTTTATTTAATTTTACCCGTTTTCAGAGCGTTTCTTCCCCCGTGTATTATTCTACAGTGAGCCGACCGACTGTTAATCTCCTTGCCTTCGTGTCTATTCCTCGGCGGTGGTAGGGTCTTTTCTATTCATTTATAACCGTTTTCTGATGATTTATTTCGGCTTTCTATTTAACTTGACCCGTTCCCCGAGGACTGCTATAACACAATTTTATTAAATTTTTACCCCGTTTTCAGGAGCGTTTCTTCCCCCCGTGTTAATTCTACAGTGAGCCGACTGTTAAATCTCCTTGCCTTCGTCTATTCCTCGGCGGTGGTAGGGTCTTTTTCTAATTCATTATAACCGTTTTCTGATGATTTATTTCGGCTTTCTATTTAACTTGACCCGTTCCCCGAGGACTGCTATAACAATTTTATTTAATTTTACCCGTTTTCAGAGCGTTTCTTCCCCCCGTGTATTCTACAGTTGAGCCGACGTTTAATCTCCTTTGCCTTCGTCTATTCCTCGGCGGTGTAGGGGTCTTTTCCTATTCATTATAACCCGTGTTTCTGATGATTTATTTCGGGCTTTCTATTTTAACTTGACCCGTTCCCCGAGGACTGCTATAACCATTTTATTTATTTTACCCGTTTCAGAGACGTTTCTTCCCCCCGTGTTATTTCTACAGTGAGCCGACTGTTAATCTCCCTGCCTTCGTCTATTCCTCGGCGGTGGTAGGGGTCTTTTCTATTCATATAATAACCGTTTTCTGATGATTTATTTCGGTCTTTCTATTTAACTTGACCCGTTCCCGAGGACTTGCTTATAAACCAATTTTATTTAAATTTTACCCGTTTTCAGAGCGGTTCTTCCCCCCGTTGTTATTCTAACAGTGAGCCGAACTGTGAATCTCCTGGCCTTCGGCTATTCCTCGGCGGTGGTAGGGGTCTTTTCTATTCATTATAACGTTTCTGATGAGATTATATTTCGGAGTTCTCTTTCTATTTAACTTGACCCGTTCCCCGAGGACTGCCTATAACCATTTTATTTAATTTTACCCCGTTTTCAGAGCGTTTCGTCCCCCCGTGTAATTTTCTACAGTGACCGCCGACTGTTAATCTCCTTGTCTTCGTCTATTCCTCGCGCGGCTAAGGGGTGCGTAGTCGTCGTTTTTTTCATTCAATTATAACCGTTTTTCTGGATGATTTGATTAATTCGGCTTTCTATTTAACTTCGAACCCATCCCCGAGGACTGCCTATAACAATTTTATTTAATTTTACCGCGTTTCAGAGCAGTTCTTTCCCCCTCGTTTGTAATTCTACCAGTGAGCCGACTGTTAAATCTCCTTAGTCTTCGTCTATTCCTCGCGGTGGTAGGGGTCCTTTCTCTATTCATTATATACCGTGTTTTCTGATGATTTATTTTCGGCTTTCTGATTTTAACTTGACCCGTTTCCCCGAGGACTGCTATAACACATTTTATTAATTTTACCCGTTTTTCAGAGCGTTCTTCTTCCCACCCGGTATATTCTACAGTGAGCCCGACTGTTAATCTCCTGGCCTTCGTCTATCCTCCGGCGGTGGTAGGTCTTTTCTATTCATATACTATTAACCGTTTTCTGATGAGATTTATTTTCGGCTTTTCCTAATTAAACTTGACCCGTTCCCCGAGGACTGCCTATAACAATTTTATTTAATATTACCCGTTTTCAGGCGCTTTCTTCCCCCCGTGTGTAATTCTTACCAGTACACCGACTGATGTTAATCTCCTTTGCCTTCGTCTATTTCCTCGGCGAACGAGTTCAGGGAGAGGTAGGTGAGTCGATCTTTTCTATTTCATTATGAACGCGTTTTCTGATGATTTATTTCGGCTTTCTATTTTAACTTGACCCGTCCCCGAGGACTTGGCTTATAACCATTTTAATTTAATTTTACCCGTTTTCAGAGCGGTGTTCGTTCCCCCCAGGTAGAAGCTATCTTACAGTGAGCCGACTGTTTAATCTCCTTGCCTTCGTCTATTCCTCGGCGGTGGTTAGGGGTCTTTCTATTCATTTATAACCGTTTTCTGAATATTTATTTCGCGGCTTTCTATTTAACTGAACCCGTTTCCCACGAGGACTTGCTATAACAATTTTATTTAATTTTACCCGTTTTCCAAGAGCGTTTTCTTCCCCCCGTGTTATTCTACAGTGGAGGCGACTGTTAATCTTCCTTGCCTTCGTCTATTCCTCGGCCGTGGGTAGGCGGTCTTTTCTATTTAATTTATAACCGTTTTCTTGATGATTTTATTTCGGCTTTCTATTTAACTTGACCCGTTCCCCGAGGACTGCAAAACAATTTTATTTTAATTTTTACCGTTTTCAGAAGCGTTTTCTTCCCCCGCGTGTTATTCTACACTGAGCCCGACTGTTGAATTCTCCTTGCCTTCGTCTATTCCTCGGCGGTGGTAGGGTCTTTTCTAATAATAGTATAAACCGTTTCTGATGATTTATTTCGCGAGCCTTTCTAAGTTTAACTTGACTGTCCATGGATACTGCTATAACCATTTATGTAATTTTCCACCCGTTTTTCAGAGTGTTTCTTTCCCCCCGTGTTAATCTCTACAGTTGAGATAAACCCGAACTGTTAACCTCCTTGTTCTTCGTCTATATCCTCGCAACAGTGAGATTAGGGGTCTTTTCTATTCATTATACCGTTTTCTGATGATCCTTATTTCGGCTTTTCTATTTAACTTGACACACGTTCCCCGAGGACTGCTGTATACCATTTATATTATAATCTCATACCCGTTCATTCCAGAGCGTTTCATTTCCCCCGTGTTATATCACTACAGTGAGACGACTGTTAATTGCCATCCTTGTCTTCGTCTATTCCTCGGGCGGTTTGGGTAGGGGTCTTTTCTATTTCATTATAACACCGTTTTCTGATGATTTTATTTGCAGGCTTTTCTATTTAACTTGACCCAGGTTACCCCGAGGAACTGCTATAACCATATTATTAAATACTATTAACCGCGTTTTCAGTAGGTGGTTTCTTCCCCCCGTGTTATTCTACAGTGCAGCCGAATTGTTAATCTCCTTGTCTTATACGTACTATTCCTCGCGGTTGGTAGGGTCTTTCGTCTATTCATTATAACCGTTATTGTAACTATGATATATTTCGGCTTTCTATTTTAACTTGACCCCAGTCCCCCGAGGACTGCTATAAACCACCATATTTAATTTAATTTACCCGTTTGTTTTCAGAGCGTTTCTTTTCCCCCGTGCTATTCTACAGTGAGCCGACTGTTAATCTCCTTGCCTTCCGTCTATGTCCTCGGAAGGTGGGGTAGGAGGTCTATTTCTATTCATGGTCATACACCGTTTTTCTGATGATTATATTTCGGCTTTCTATTTAACTTGAACCGTTCCCGAGGACTGCTATAACCATTTTATTTTAATTTTACCCGTTTTCAGGAGCGTTTCTTTCCCCCGTGTTATTACAGTGAGCCGACTGTTAAATCTCCTTGGTCTTCGTGCTATTCCTCGGCGGTGGTAGGGGTCTTTTCTATTCATTATAACCGTTTTCTGATGATTATTTCGGCCTTTCTATTTAACTTGACCCGTTCCCCATGAGGACTGCCTATAACCATTTTATTTTATGTTTACCCGTTTCCAGAGCGTTTCTTTCCCTCCGTGTTATTCTACAGTGAGCCGACTGTTAATCTCCTTGTCTTCGTCTATTCCTCGCGGTGGTAGGGTCTTTTCTATTCATTATAACCGTTTTTTCTGATGATTTTATTTCGGCTTTTATTTTAACTTTGACCCGTTCCCGAGACTGCTATAACCATTTTATTTTATCTTACCCGTTTTCAGAGCGTTTCTTCCCCCCGTGTTTATTCTACAGTGAGCCGACTGTTAAATCTCCTTTGGTCTTCGTCTATTCCTTCGGCCGGTGGTAGGGTCTTTTCTATTCATTATAACCGTTTTCTGATGATTTATTTCGGCTTTCTATTTTAACTTGACCCGTTCCCCGAGGACTGCCTATAACATTTTATTTAATTTTACCGTTTTTCAGAGCGTTTCTTCCCCCGTGTTATCTACAGTTGAGCCGACTGTTAATCTCCTTGTCTTCGTCTATTCCTCGCGGTGGTAGGGTCTTTTTATTCATTATAACAGTTTTCCTGGATGATTATTTCGGCTTTCTATTAATTTGACCCGTTCCCGAGACTGCTATAACATTTTATTTAATTTTTACCCGTTTTCAGAGCGTTTCTTTCCCCGTGTTAATTCTACACGTGAGCCGAGCTGTTTTTAATCTCCTTGTCTTCGTCTATTTCCTCGCGGTGGTAAGGGGTCTTTTCTATTCATTATAACCGTTTTTTCCTGAGAATTTTATTTCGGCTTTCTATTTAACTTGACCGTTCCCCGAGGACTGCCTATACCCATTTTATTTAATTGTTACCCGTTTTCAGAGCGTTTCTTTCCCCACCGTGGTTTTCTACAGTGAGCCGAACTTGTTATCTCCTTGTCCTATCGTCTTATTCGCTCGGCGGTGTAGGGGTCTTTTCTATCGCATTAATAACCGTTCTGATGATTTATGTTCGGCTTTTCTATTTACTTGACCGCGTTTCCCAGACGACTGCTATAACCATGTTTTCATTAATCTTTACTCCCCGTTTTCAGAGCGTTTCTTTCCCCGTGCTATTTTAAAGTGAGCCGATGTTATTCTCCTTGTCTTCGTCTATCCTCGGCGGTGGTAAGCGGGTCTTTTCCTATTCATTATAACCGTTTTCTGATGATTTATTTCGGCTTTCTATTTAACTTGACCCGTTTCCCCGAGGACTGCTATAACCATTTTATTTATTTTACCCGTTTTCAAGAGCGTTCTTTTGCCCCCCGTGCTTATTCTACAGTGAGCCGATGTTAATCTTCCTTGTCTTTCGTCTATTCGTCGCGGTGGTAGGGGTTGCTAATCCATTCTAACGTTTTCCTGATGATTTATTTCGGCTTCTATTTAAACTGACCCGTTTCCCTCCGAGGACTGTATAACCATTTTATTTAATTTTAACCCGTTTTCAGAGCGTTCCTTCCCCCGTGCTATTTTACAGTGAGCCCGACTGTTAGTCTCCTTGTCTTCGTCTATTCTGGCGGTGGTAGGGGTCTTTTACTTTCGTATAACCGTTTTCTGATGATCTATTTCGGGCCTTTCTATTTAACTTGACCCGTTCCCGAGGAGCTGCTATACACGATTTATTTAATTTTACCCGTTTTCCAGAGCGTTTCTTTCCCGCGTGTTATTCGTATATGCAGTGGAGCCGACTGTAATCTCTTGTCTTCGTCTATTCCTCGGCGGTGGCTAGGGGTTTTCCTATTCATGTATACACCGTTTATCTGATGATCTTACTTTCGCTTTCTATTTAAACTTGACACCGTTCCCGAGGACTGTATAAGACCATCTTTATTTAATTTTAACCCGTTTTCAGAGCGTTTCTTTCCCCCGTGTTATTCTAACAGTGAGCCGACTGTTAATCTTCCTTGTCCCTTCGTCTATTCCCTCGGCGGTGTAGGGGTCTTTTCTATTCTTATAACGTTGTTCTGATGATTTTATTTCGGCCTTTCATTATTTAACTTCGACCCGTTCCCCGGAGGACCTGCTATAACCATTTTTTTTAATCTTACCCGTTTTCAGACGTTTCTTTCCCCCTGTGTTATTTCTAACAGTGAGCCGACTGTTAATTCCCTTGTCTTCGTCTATTCCTCGGCGGTGGTAAGGGGTCTTTTCTATCATTTATAACCGTTTTCTGATGATTTATTTCGGCTTTCTATTTAACTTGACCCGTTCCCCGAGGACTGCTATAACCATTTTATTTAATTTTACCCGTTTTCAGAGCGTTTCTTTCCCCCGTGTTATTCTACAGTGAGCCGACTGTTAATCTCCTTGTCTTCGTCTATTCCTCGGCGGTGGTAGGGGTCTTTTCTATTCATTATAACCGTTTTCTGATGATTTATTTCGGCTTTCTATTTAACTTGACCCGTTCCCCGAGGACTGCTATAACCATTTTATTTAATTTTACCCGTTTTCAGAGCGTTTCTTTCCCCGTGTTGCAGTGAGCCGACTGTTAATCTTCCTTTGTCCTTCGTCATCCTCGGCGGTGTAGGGGTTCTCTTCTATTCATTATAACCGTTTTCTGCATGATTTATTTCGCTTTCTATTGTACCTTTGACCCGTTCCCCAGGACTGCTTATAACATTTTATTTAATTTTACCCGTTTTCAGAGCGTTTCTTTCCCCCGTGTTATTCTACAGTGAGCCGACTGTTAATCTCCTTGTCTTCGTCTATTCCTCGGCGGTGGTAGGGGTCTTTTCTATCCATTATAACCGTTTTCTGATGATTTATTTCGGCTTTCTATTTAACTTGACCCGTTCCCCGAGGACTGCTATAACCATTTTATTTAATTTTACCCGTTTTCAGAGCGTTTCTTTCCCCCGTGCTATTTTAAAGTGAGCCGACTGTTATTCTCCTTGTCTTCGTCTATTCCTCGGCGGTGGTAGGGGTCTTTTCTATTCATTATAACCGTTTTCTGATGATTTATTTCGGCTTTCTATTTAACTTGACCCGTTCCCCGAGGACTGCTATACCATTTTAATTTAACTTTTCACCACCGTTTTTCAGAGCGTTTTCCTTTCCCCCGTGTTATTTCTACAGTGAGCCGACTGTTAATCTCCTTGTCTTCGTCTATTCCTCGGCGTGGTTAGGGGTCTGTTTCTATTCATTAAACCGTTTCTGTGATTTATTTCGGCTTTCTATTAACTTGACCGTTCCCACGAGGACTGTGCTATACCATTTATT
>OLKM01006776.1:0-13421 GCA_900291075.1 Melanogrammus aeglefinus
GTTGGAGATGGAGTTTAATGCTAACTCAGTTTAGATGCGGGGGTATGGTTGGGAACTAAGAAATGTTAATAAGTTTCTTAGATAAAATCTGCTTCCACGGATTCTACGTCCCATAAGACCAAATGAAACGTTTCAAAAGATAGCGTTTGAAGTGGAACACATAAGAGGAGCATAAATGGGCATTGAGGAAGGCCGATTCCAATCAACAATCGGCCAAAAGTAAACTGTCCGCATAAGCCGGACGAAATATTTTGTTATTTCATCTGTCCTAACCATGGCACAAAACCCGCAAGTCTGTGAAAAAAAGGAAGTGTATAAAAGCGTCAAATCATTACGGGTGAGGGTAGTTCTAAAAATTGTAAAAGTGAAGTTATACCGTGTAACGAGAGGGAACAGGTGATGAGTCGAGTTACTCTTCTTACAGTCCTGCAGCCCAAGGAGAGTATCTCAGTATTGGCTATACTCCAGAGTATCCACGTCTTAAATAGAAGAGAGCTATAAAACGTGTTTTTCACTGAGGCACGCCGCTAGATTTTTTAACTCTGTGTTGACAAAAGGTATACCGTATCCTTAACTGCGCGCGCCTTAACGTAGCGATGGGCTGTGGAACAGAGGGGGGTTATATGAAATCTATAAACTCTGTTTCCTAGGCGATAGCCATTCGAGACCGGCAATCGCTCAGCAATGCCGGGAAATGACGCCGAGTAGGGACGCAGGCAAGGGGACAGTTCCAGCTCTGCGGGGGCTTATCGTTTTTGGAAAGCAGATACAAATGCGCTTATTATGAGTCTCCTGGGAGGTCCTGGACCGTTAAAGCTGCTCATCGTGACCTGTTAATATTAGTCGATGAGAATATCTCTCTTAATCATCTGGTCCGATTAAATGCCTTGCAACAATCATTACTGTGTCCTCGCAAAAACTATGGGCTGTGTGAGAGGCATACGCGATAGCCAATAAAAATGTCATTAAGTCTCTCCTGTTCACGCACTGGCTTTTTTCCAAACACATAGTTTAGCTCCCGATCTATGCCAAAAGAGAACTATTTGACCTCACACCATTATCCGCACCTGGTATTTATAATGAATGAATCTCCTGGCACGGCCGCAGTTTCAAGTTCAGTTGAGAGAGCCTGACGAGATGAGAATGTGTGCGTAAGGTCGAGATGTCCTGTTAAATCGTTCTCCCCCTTGAGACGAACTACGAGTGGAGATCGCGGGAAGCGCACTTCAGAGAGGAGTCATACGCAGCTGAATATCCAATCCCGTTATGCGTGTGGATAAGAAAACGGACCACGCATGGCTGGCTCCCACCTGGAACCGGTATAGTAAAAGGTAAGTAAGGAAAATCTGTGTAGTAATTAAAATAATCGAGAATTTTGAGACGACGGTGACTATGGAATGCATGTCACGCCTCAACAGGTCACGGGGGAGAGTCCGGGTGAGCTGGTGTCGGGGATAGAAGGTAAGACCCCGCCCAGGACTGGTCACGTTTCAGTAGGACGAAATAGCTGTAAGGTGGGAGAGATTGGTGACGATTGGACCGGAGAGGTACGGAGGGGAACGGGCGGCTAGCCCTCGAGGCCCAGAGCTGAGAAAAACCAGTGGGTTAGAACCAAGATCTCAAGCAGCATAAACCAGACCAATACAAAACACGAGAGTCACCAGAGGAGTCCGAAATGCAGAGATTTATCGGCTCGCCAGGTGTGTGTGAGGGTAGAAATTATTGAGTAGTGGATAAATAATTGATTTAGGTAACCGCAACGAGAGTCCCAACGTCCTTATGTTGCATGCCCAAATACAATAAGTATTAAAAGATCATTAACAGCATAGCGGATGGTTGGGCGAGTAAACAGATAAATTTAATAAAATATCTAGGTTAAAAAGGGGAATGGCGATGCGGGCCTGGGGAATTTTGTTCTGGCTGATTCAACGAGTCGTCGGAGTGTCCTTGATGATAGTGAGTGCCGAGCTGAGTTGGTATCCTTAAAGGCAATTGAGTTAATCCGCAATGCCGCAAGAAACACATTAACATGGTGTCCGGTCTAGGGGGACAAGTGAGCCTAAGGAGGATGGTGGTGAGGTGCGTATGCGCTCGCTCCCCGGGAAAAAACTGGGGGTGCGGTCGTCCCTGGGATACCGTCCTGTTTGAAATTTGGGTATGCGAGCTATGTTTCGAGTCACCTATAATAATGAATCGGAGTTTTCTAATGGTGAGAGACCACATAGTGGCTTTGCGGTTGGTGTGAGGATGTATAGCGAGGCTGAGTAGTAAGACGGAGATCATGAGTTGGTTATCATCTGATGGTCTAGAGGGAAAAAAAAGATTAATGGAGGAGAGGATGGGAAGGAGAAGATGGAGCCTGGTGGAAGAAGGCCCGGGATGGAGATGGAGGTGGATGAAGGGTGGAGACCTTAGAGGAAGGTGAGAGAGGGACAAGGGGTGGATCTCGGCACTAAAAGTGACGGGAATTAGAGTTGTATTATATACACCTCTTACTCATATCAAATTAGTACCATCGTTACGAACCCCCCCAAGAAGCGTCCTCCGTCGGCGAGGAGGTCAGGTGGAGGGGTCGGGGGCAGTGGAGGGTCAAAAAAGGTAAAAAAGGTGCCCGGGTCAGTCTCCTCGAAGGAGAGACGACCCTTGGGCTGGGGGAGTTTGAGAGTGAGAACCGGGGTCAGGGGTTGTAGGTCTGATGTGGGAGACCTAGGAACGGTTCACCAAAATAAGGTTGAGGGCAGGACGGTGGTCTATCTATGAGTGGTCTGTACGGTGGATGAATAAGCAGATGGGGTGACGTGACCTGGTGGTTTGGGAGGCGTTGTGGGTAGGGAAGACGGTTAGGCGTGGGTGGTTGAGAGGTAGAATCGTTAGCGTAGAGCGGGGGAGGAAACGGCGAAGAGTAGAACCTAAAAAGAAAAATGGCGGAAGGGAAAGAAGAGGAGGGCATGGGGAAAGGCCTAGAAGCAGGATTAATGTGTATGCCGGTGGTTTGAAACGGGTCTTAGAGTACCCCTGATGGTCGTAGTAGGGAGTGGTGGGAAGGCTACCCAAGTGTCTGAGATAAGGTGGCGGAATGGTGGTGGTGATGAATTTTTTGGAATGGGATAATAAAGAAACGTAGAGAGGTGATGGAGGAGATTGAGGAGATGAAGCCGTAAGCCTACCATAGCGGTCTGGTAGGGCCCACCTGAGGGCGCTCTCTACCAGGCCTCGCCATTGATTGGCACCTCAAAAACGACAACAGTGGGTGGTTTTTGGATCCCCTGCATAAGTGCTCTTAGTTAGTTATGTGTAGTGGTTTGTTATTCATCCAGGTAACTGTATTGGTTTTTGATAGAGTTAAAACTGGTGTCATCGGGGTGCCGGCTGGCTTTGATTGAAGGCCGTGACGGTGAGCTTACCTTTCTTTGCTCTATATCCCAGTGGAGGGGCACCGTTTGAGAGGGATTCTGCTAAAATATCTGTATGAATGTATGGATTGTAATATTTAAAAATATGTTTTGCTTAGTTTAAAGTTTAGATCAGTCATGTGTTTGTCCCAACAGGCGTGTTGGCCTTTGAGGAGGGAGGCCTCTGTGGGTCCTGAAATGTGAGTACCCAATAAACTAAAATCTGTTATTATAAGAGTTGGCCATCTTGATTTGTTTAAATAAAGGAAAAAAGAAACGGGTTTTGGGGTTGAAAAAGGAAGAGAAAAGAGGGGAGGGAAAACAAGAGAAAATATGTGAAATACACTATAATCAGGTTAAAATCATAACTTGCATTGTATAGATAAGTTAAGAAGAGTAAGTAAAAAAACAACAATGGAAATAACTAATAACGATAAGCAGAATAATACAAAAAAATATATAAACTATGTTAAAGATGAGTGTTGTTGGTCGAGATAGGCTGTTAGAGTGTCTTAGTTGAGGAGGTTAGTAGGTCTGTAAGGTAGGCCAGGAGACAGAGGAATACTGTTAGTCAGGGTAGGAGCTGGTTGGGGGCATCTTAGCCGGGAAACAGGTCGTAGTTAGGCCAGGAGACAGGAATACTGCTGTCTGGTCGGTAGGGCCAATGGAGTGCCTTAGGCTGGGGGGGGTTTTTAGGAGGGGTAGGTAAATCGTAGCCAGGTCAAGAGGCAGGATACTGCTTGGCCGCCCGTGTGAGCTGGTGGACGCGTCTTAGCTGGGAAAGTAGGTCGTAGCTAGGCCCGGAGACAGAGATTACTGTTGAGCCCGCCCGGTAGGTTGGTGGAGGGCGTCTTAGCCGGTAGGTGGGTGTGTAGCTAGACCGGACCGAGAGACAGGACGTTGTAGGCTAGGTCAGGAGACGAGGGTCGCCCGGTGTGTTCGGTGTGGAGTGTACTGTGACGTCTAGCTGGGATGAGTAGAGGACGTAGCTAGGTCCGGAGACAGGATACTGTTGAGCCGCACGGTAGGCTGGTGGGGGCGTCTTAAACTGGGAGGTGGGTTGTAGCTAGACCCGGAGACAGGACGTTGTAGCTAGGTCAGGAGACGAGGGTCGCCCGGTCGGTTGGTGGAGCGTCTTAGCTGGGAAGTAGGACGTAGCTAGGTCCGGAGACAGGATACTGTTGAGCCGCACGGTAGGCTGGTGGGGCGTCTTAACTGGGAGGTGGGTTGTAGCTAGACCAGGAGACAGGACGTTGTAGCTAGGCCAGGGGACAGGATACAGGATACTGTTGGGCCGCTCGGTAGGCTGGTGGAGCGTCCTAGTTGGGGGTAGGTTCTAGCTAAGCCCGAAGACAGGATACTGCTGGTATGTCCGGTAGATTAGTGGAGCTGGGGGGTAGGTTGTGGCTGGGCCAGGAGACAACTGGTTCGCCCGATGGGCTGGTGGAATGTCTTGGTTCTTGTTTTGCTGTCAGGTTTAAGGTGTTGGGGTACTCACCCGCCAAGAGATGGCCTTGAAAACAGCTCGAACACAGCAAGGACCAGGTAAAGTAAAATAGGTTTCCCAGAGATGATTTGCCAAACATGAAAAGGAATGTTTATTTGATCTCGATGCAAATAGAACTGGAACAGGGTTGTGAGCCAACAAGGCTGATAAAAAATTAAAAATAAAAATAAAATTGGATTAAAAATATCCAGTATCCATATTCAATATATGCAAAAGAAACAATTTACCAAAAAAGCTCATTCACATAATACAGAGAGAGAGTGTTCCTAACGTTTCACCCATTAGGCTTCGTCAGAGGATGGAGAACAAAGGAATGGACAGCACAGATATAAGGTAGGTAAGAGGCAGGTCATAGCAATTAGGCTCGATTGGGTACCAGGTGTGGTTGTTGGGTTAGGGTTAGGTTAGGGTTAGGGTTAGGGGTAGGTACAAGCTTTAAGGTGACGCCGCCGAAGGCGGCGGCGCCGAGTGCACAGGCCATCATCACATCAGTCCCAAAGATCCCCGACCCACCCCCACCTACCAAGGAGGGACCGCGTCCTGAAGAACGTCGATCTGGGCAATCCCATAGCGGAGTGTCGTGCCGGAAGACACCGGAACCTTTCGAAGGGGCGTGGCGAGGCCGAGGTGCCGGCGCCGAGCCAAGCCGGAGGCGCGCGTCGTACGCCGCGACAAGGGCGTGGCCGGATGGGGTCGCGAACTCTTCCATCGTGGTGTTGACGTGCCCCCGTGGGCCTCCCGGTGGGCATGTCCGGCGTGACCCGTCAGCGGAGGGGTAGAAGGTCAGCCGAGCGCGCGACGCGGAAGCAAGGGAGTATCCGGTGGGGACACGCGTCCCGGAGAGCGTAGGTCTGGGCCAACCCATTGGGGGGTGTCGTGCCCGGAAGACGCCGGAACGGTGGGCGGACAGCGTCCCGGAGAGCGTTGGTCTGGGCAAACCCATAGGGGGGTGTCGTGCCGGAAGACGCCAGAACGGTGGAGACAGCGTCCCTGAGAGCGTTGGTCTGGGCAAACCCATTGGGGGGTGTCATGTCGGAAGACGCCGGAACAGCCCGACGGGGCGTGGTGAGGCCGAAGGTCCGACGCCGAGCCAAACCGGAAGCGCGCGTCGTCCGTCGCGGCAAGGGCGCGGCCGGAAGGGGTCGGACCTGCCAGAAGGGGAGAGGGCGGGGTCGGGTCGGGGAGGAGGGGAGGAGGAGGGGTCGGACAGGAGAAAGGGGGGGAGAGGGGGAAACGACGGAGAACGGGAGGGAAAGGGGGGAGAAGGACACAGAGGAGAAGAGGGACACACAGAGCTGGCCTGGGACGGAGAGCCGGTACGCCCTGGTCAGCACGGTCCAAGGTCACGGGGTCCAGACCGGGGCGGGAGCCGGAGGGAAGCGGCGAGGGAGCAGGTCCGACAGGAAATGGGCAAGGAGAGCGACAACGAGGGCCCGCCATCCAAGTTCACGCGGAGTCGGAGTGGAGACCGTCCATGTCCTCCTTTTGGCGGCAGGCGGCGTCCCGAACACTGTCGACGGCCAGGAGGCGGCCACCTCAAAGTTCCGGTGCCAAGCTGGGCGTTGAGAAGGGAAAGGACACTGACTTCTCATCACCGTGACTCATAGTGGATTCACAGAGTATGATGGTGTGGTGTGGGCCCGTTGCGTGCGTTACCCTCTATGAGGGACAGGGTGGTGGCGTTGGGGACGGCGGGGCGGATGGAGCCGTCAGGGAGCCGGTGAGTTGGATAATGATGTGGAGGGGCTCGGGACCGGTGATGTTGGCCAGTGATGGGCGCCTTGAATGGCAACGAGGTTATGAGTCTGTTTTTGAGGGTGAAGTCCGGTCCGTGGGACCGCGGTACAGGGGCCTGAGGCCTGCGAGCGCCGGCGGGGGACGCGTAGCCCCGCGCGCGCAGCGGCAGCCTCCGAAGGTCCTGGGACGGTGAGGAGGAGGGGGACGGGGCCTGGATCCGGACGGCGGGGTCCCTTGCGCGCGGTCGGCGGAGGCATCCGCAGGAAACGCGGTTTCTGGACGGCGGGGCGGAAGGCCGGGCGGGCGTTAGGCCTCCAACGGCGGCGGCGCTCATCCACGGCCGCGGCGAAGGCCGGGGGCCGGAACGGAGGGGGATAGAGGGCCGACCCAAGGGGGACCGGGCCCTAGCGGCGCCGTGTGGGGGAAAGCCATCACGGGAAAGGGTCACGGGGGACCAGTCACGACGGTAAGGGTCCGCGACCCGACGCATGGAAGCGTCTCATATTCTGTGCGGCCAAGAGGTAGAACTAACCAGTGAGGGGATGTCGAGTCGATGCTCCCGGGTCCTGGGGTGGTGTCCGTCTGTGGCGAACCACGGTCCATCCGTCACGGTGGCTCGGGGCAGGCATATCCAAAGGTCGTTTTATTATATTGAAAAAGAAAACGCTCCGAAGGTTCAGGAAAAACACGTGTGGTCCGATAGAAAATCCGTTTTTTATTTAGATCTTCCTATCGTTGCAAGCAGGTACGACGTTTCGTCACTAAAGTGACTTCATCAGGTACAGAAATTTGCAAAAACAAACCGTGAATATGTCCATAAAATCCCATTAAAGAGAGCCGTGGTGACAGAAGACGGGAGAGTGCGCACACACACAGATATATACATCAACTGATGGAAAACAGGGGAGGTGGAGGGACCGAAGTCTCAGCATGACCCTAACCGTGCGTTCACACCAAACGCGACGGGGCGACGAGATCCCATACAAAGTGAACGTAGAGACGCGTATCGGGCGAAATTTTCGCGAGATAAAAATGGCGACAAATGTTGATTTGTCGCGCCACACTTTCGCCGTCTTCTCGCGAGCGCGTTCACGTGGATTTGTGGCGCGACAGATTCGCTCGAGTTCAAATTTTTCAACTTTGACGCGAATTCGCCTGATGACACTGATTACAGCCAATCAGCGTTCACTTCATGAGTGACGTAGGGTCACGTTCCCGCTCAAGCTATAAGATGCAATGCTTGTCTTTAGACTTGTCTTAATGCTTTTGTCTTTTTAAAGGTTAAGAGATACTCGCAATGTCGGACCATGGTTGTGAAAAGGACTCGGAGTCAGTTGTGGCGCTCTCTCTGTCGCCTCAAACGAGTCGTCCAACGTTGTCTCCAGCTGGTTTCTCGCGTGACTTAATGCTAATTATAGGACGTGGGGCGGCAAACTCCTCACTATCCTACTCAGGTCGTTTCAGTCATTATAGCCTTATCCGCCCTTTGTTCATTTCCCTTGTGAGGATCGTAAGAGACGCGAGCAACATCTTTGGTTTATTGTTTGAAGTAGCCTTCTCCTAGATGGGTTGCCTTTCAAGGCTGGGTGCCATCTAGCCAGTATTTACCCATAGCTGGGGACGGTATCTCGCAGACGCAGAGCACTCATAGCATACAGCACCTGGTTTTCCTAGGCGGTCTCCCATCCAAGTACTAACCAGGCCCGACCCTGCTTAGCTTCCGAGATCAAGACGAGATCGGGCGTATCTGTGGCGCGACAGATTGGACAAAATTTGCACAGCGACAGATTATGATGTGTGGCGCGACAAAACTTCGGCGACAACGCGAACGGGCGACAAATTTCGCGTTTGGTGTGAACGCACGGTAAGCCAATCAGAGCCGTGCACGGGGGTGGAATATACTGTTATTTTTCAAAAACGAACATTTGAAAGTCCAAAATGGCCGCCCGGGAGTGGGCTGACCAATCAGAGACCAGGTTCGAAAAACAATTTTAAATAGATCCAATGAGGTGAAACATCCAGCAGATGGCGCCAGGTGGACCGAACATTTAAAAATCAAAGATGGCCGCCCGGGAGTGGGGTAACCAATCAGAGACCAGGTTGGAAAAACAATTTTAAATAGATCCAATGGGGTGAAATAACCAGCAGATGGCGCCAAGTGGACCGAACATTTAAAAATCCAAGATGGCCGCCCGGGAGTGGGGTAACCAATCAGAGACCAGGTTGGAAAGGGTTAGGGTTAGGGTTAGGGTTAGGTTGAGTAGAAGGCACTCAACCATGTGCCGCGCAGCGGCACATGGGAGAGTGGATGGCACGGGCACAAGCAAATATATTAACATAATAACTTTGACTTAAAAATAATAATAATAAAGTATAAAATAAAACAATGAATAAAACTAAATAATTGGGTAGGGAAAGAGCTTGTAACATAAGGTTAAGGTTAGGAATGGGATAAAAAAGGTTATGTTAAGTATAGAAAAAGAAAGGGGTTATGTTGAGGAAAAAGGATATAGGGGCGGGTTAGGATTAGGAAAAGAGATAGAGAGGTTATGGTCAGGGAAAAAGATGGAAAGACAAAGTCCCAACACAAACCTCACTCCTAATCCCCTATCTTCCTTTTCTAGAAATGACATGGACAAGTGTGTAATATGTGTCTCGCCTGAGAGGGTCGCGGCTCGGAAGAGACGGTGTCGGGACAAAGGTCAAAGACCCCACAGAGCTGGAAAAGAGGTTGGAATTATATCTCGCTGATCAGGTAGTCGGATGCAGGGTAAAAACACATAAGAGAGGACACACACAATGAGTTTATGAGAGGGGGCCCGTGTGGTACCACCATCATTTAGGCCCCTCGAGCGGTAGATCCAAGTCTGGAAATCCAAACTCCTCTCAGCTGACCTTCTCTGGACCGGGGTCCACCTAGATTGGTCTCCAGGCCAGAGAGGGAAAAAACTAGAGATATCAATGCATGGCAAATATGGGCGCGTACAATAATTTCCGTTACCGTCCCCCTCTGAATATGGTAGAGATGTGGCTGATAAAGTCTCTGCTTTAAAGTGGCCACCTGTTTCACCCACATAGATAGGCTCTGCACTTGCTGCATTGGATGGCAAAAACAACGTTAGTAGAAAGCAGCGAGAAGGTCTGCCAGATGGCGGGCGCCAGATTGTAAATTAAAGATATACTTTAGGTCGAGTAAAGTAAGGTCCCAAGGTAGTGCGTACAGTTTTATTTAGTCGCTGTATGGGACCAGCATATCTTTTAAGATTTCGGGTTGCGGCGATAGGCCATAATAACTTTAAAGGGGTGCAAGTGGAATGTTTGAAGTTTAAACATTGTTGAAATGTTGTCTGATGGCTTGTTGAAGGGGACCTAATGAACGGGAAGAATGTGGTGACAAGTGGGAATTAATTGTGGTCTATGTTTTTGGTCCCTTTGCACAGAGAGGTGGCCCGGTCAGATGGAAGGAGAGCGGCTACTTCCTTGCTTGATAGTACGGGAGAAAGCCCTGGAGTAACCGCGGGGTCTAAGGGCCTCAAAGAGGTTCCTTGTGTAGCCTCCTCTACATGGTGGGAAGAGAACAAAATACGATAAAAACGAATAAGTTGAGATTTAATAATGGGAATAAAAGTGTGTTCGGGGATGGTAGCTGCTGCTAAATTAATAAAGAGTGTTGTCAGTATCCTTTTAAAGTATACTTTAGTGCCTAATGGTTTTGTAACCATCTACTGATTTCGGAAAAAAAAGACTAATAGTGTCCAGAAGGGGACTGCTGGAGATGAAAGGTTGTGTTTAAGGAGTAATACGGGGGGTGATGAGGAATTGAGGATGTGAATAAAGTGATTAAACTCAGTTTTCCGACTTGTCCATAGACCGAAAATGGTCATCGAAGATAACGATGTATAAGAGCGGGCGTGACGGGCACTTGAGGAAAGCTGATTCTCCCAAATCAGGCCAAATAATATCTGATAAGCTGGTGAATATTTTCTGCCCATACGCAACCGCATATCTGAAGAAAGAAAGATTTTGTCAAACCAGGAAGTCATTTCGGGGTAAGGGTAAGTTGTAGAAACTGTAAAATTAAAATAATCAGGGCGAGATGAGTCGGGTGATGCTTCTAATGCTTTTTAACAGGCCTCTAAACCAAGAGGGTGTCAATGTTAGTGTAAAGAAGAATCCAGTCTATAGAAAAGATGAACGTGTTCTCAGGGACCTTTAAATATTTCAATTTATTTACAAATGTATACGTGTCTTTGACGTAACTGGGATGGGAATGGGACAGGGGATTTATATAGTAGTCTATAAACTCTGCCAAATTATAGGACTCAGAACCACAATCGCTAACAATAGGACGACCCGGAGGGACCAGATGTGGGACAGTCCAGCTCTCTGCAGCCTTATGAATCTTTGGAAGAAGATAAAATAGTCTAGCACGAGGAAGATCCGGGCCATAAAGGTAATAAGCTTGTCTTTGATGTTATAAGACGTAGCCATTTTTCATTTGGTCAATAAGACTTCTGATTATTGTTTTGTGTTTTCTTAAGACATCGGCTGAGTAAGAGGGCGATAATAGGTAGTGTCGTGAAGTTTGGCGCATCGCCTCCAAAACATAATTAAGTACGATCTTGAAGTATATTTGGCCACCTTTATTGCGGTTTAATAATAACTCCTGTCGGGATTGTAGGTTTTTGAGAGCCTGTTGTTGTCGGATGTTATGTTGGTCTCTCCTTTATGACGTCGGGGTCGAGGTGCGCGAAGGGACCGGAGGTCGGCTCAATGAGGTCACGTTAAGGTTGACGAGACGGAGTCCCAAGGCCTGGCTCCCACATAGAGCGGTATGGTAAACGGTTAAGTAGAAAATAATCTGTATTAAATTCAAAATAGTCCAAGATTTTTAAGCGTCGGTGGTAAGTATGTATGTCTCGCCTCAACAGGTCGCGGTCAGGAAGTGACGGTGTTGGAATAAAGGTAAGGCCACGTTCAAGGACCTCGAGTTCTAAGGGGGTCAATGGAAAGACAGAGAGATTAGTAACATTGGACAGGGAGACCGGAGAGAACGACAATGCGACTGGCGACCCAACCAGTCCTCCATCATCAGTCTCCCGGTCTCCGGAGTCCAGTGAATATTATCATGTGTGGTTTGGAATTTCAATAAGGATAACTGGTTAAGGTAACCAGAGCGAGAGTCCACATACTCCATGCCTTCTCTCACAAAGGTATTGAAGGCCTTAACGCAGCGAGTTGGCCGGTTTGCCTAACCTTATAGAAACGGTCAGCAAGTGGGACAACAATACGGGCCTGTGGGAACCTTCCTAGGCGACCTGCTGATCGGAATCCGGCGCATGTCTGTTAGTGAGGGGTTGAGTGCCGTCTGGCTCTCTAAGGGCAGTTGTTGATACCTATAGGAACAGGATCAGTTAGGTATCTAGTACTAGGAGAATGTAAGCTTAAGCAGGATAGCCGTAAGGTGTCCTAAGTGTAGCTCCTGGGTAGCTGTCCGCCTGGATACCCGCTAAGAATCTGAATTTGGTAATACGGGCGATATTTGAATCAACCCATTACTATGATGGGTTTGGCCTAATGGGAAGGGACGCAAAAGCGGAGGCCTTACGATTGTATAGCGTGGACGCGGGGCTCGTTGCGAGAAGGGGGACCGGACTGGTCATCCAACGATGACTTCAGATGGAGGTGGGAGGCGCAAATGGAAGGAGAGAGAGAGGAGGGGGAGGATAAAGGGAGGAATTGGGAAGAAAGATGGAGCCTGGTGGGACAACAAGATATTAGGGTCTTCCCCTGTCCGTGGTTAGGTACATCCACTGCCGGAAGGGACCAAAGGAGGTGAAAGGGGACAAGGGTGACTATCGGCAGAAAAGGTAAAGCAGGGCTGGGTTTGTTTTTCTGTTTTTTACAATGAGTCAGTACTAATTGCTCAGTAAACTGCAAAATCGTCTCCTTTGCAAGGAGGAAGCAATCGGGGGCGAAAGCAGAGAAAAGGCTCAAGAGGTTGAGGTCGATCCTGGGGCTCTGGTTTCCTCCTGGGGAGAGACGATTGGGTCTGGGGGTTGTAAGAGTAAGGGGATGTATTAAGGGTTCGAAGCCTGGTGTAGAAGAACTTAGAGAGGGTCACTGGATGTGGTTACAGAAGTAAAGAAATGGTGTCAGTTGGGTTAGTCTGTGTTGGTATAGTGACCGGAGGTGGACGTGGTCTGACCACCGGAAGACGTTGTGGTAGAGGAGGGTGACCTCTCCATGGTGGCTGAGGGACTGGTGCAGTCGTAGAGGTAGGAGGAAAGTGTCGGATCAAACCAAGAGAAAATGGTGGGAGGGAGAGAAGAGAAGGAATGGGTAAAGGCCTGGAAGGTAGAATGAGTGTATTACGGTGTTTAAAGGGAAATGAAGCTGTTGGGGGTCGTGTAGGAAGTGGTGGGAAGACTGTGTGATCCGAGATGAGCAGCGGAATAGCAGGTGGTAATGGATCAATAGTAGGACTGTTTAATAATAAGCGAAGTGTAATGATGGATGAAGGAGTCAGGCCTCTGCCGTATCTTTGACGGGCCCATCTAAGGGCTCTCGTCAAGGGCCTTGACTAAATATGCTCAGGTCAAGGGTAGGTCCCTTGAATCCCATTATATAAGTTTTTAAAGTCCTTTAAGTTATTGTTCAAGCATTCAATGGTGTTGATTCTTAATTTCAAGACAAGACAATCTCGATCTGTGGCCCGCCGGTTTGATGAGACTGTGAGGTAGGCAACCTTTCGTGGCATCCCCATGGGGGAACCCCTGTTATAA
>OLKM01006777.1:0-13418 GCA_900291075.1 Melanogrammus aeglefinus
ACCCACTGAAAATCGCCACTGCGCTATTGGAAAAGGTGTTTAAGTGGCCGCAAATAAAGTCAGAGGATGCAAAGGCACTCAACAACTTTTCAGTTTTCCTTCTGAGTTGCCGTCACGCCTTGCAGGATGTGGATTATATGGACGAGCTTGACAACCCCACCAACATGAGTTATCATCTCTAAGTTGCCCTACAAGTACAGAGAAAAGTGGAGGTCGCAAGCCTTTGAAATTCAGGAAAGGAGTCGGCGGAGAGTGAGATTCAATGATCTTGTGGCCTTTGTAGACAAGCAGGCTAAGATCGCCACAGACCCTCTCTTTGGAGATTTACAAGGTGCCTCAACTGAAAAGAAAGAACAAACAAAGTTTCTGGAGGGAAGAAGGCAAGAAAGGCTAAAAGGAAGCAGCTTTGCTACTAATGTAGCTGCATCAAAACAGGGAGAAAACGACCATTCAAAAGGGAATGCAATTGGAACGCCAATCTATGCTGCTCTCAATAAGCCATGTTTGTTCTGCAAAAAGAATCATACACTAGTGGAGTGCCATGGTATTGCAAAAAAAACGCATAAGGAAAAGCTGGATTTCATCAAGAAGGCTGGTCTCTGCTTTGAATGCCTAATTAAAGGGCATGTAAGTAAGGACTGTAAAAGGAGAATGACATGTCAGGTATGTTCGCAAAAACATCTGAGCATGCTGCACATTCAAAGAAAGGATGCTGTTTCCCAACAGGCAGGTGCAGAAAGTCAGGAGGAGGCTTTTTCAGAACAAACAGTAGTTTCAAGCGCACTTGTAAGTCTAAATCAGAAGAAAATTGCCTGTGATGGGGCCGGAGACAAGTGTATTCTTGCTATTCTTCCAGTCTATGTCAAGGCAAAGAGAGGTAGCAAAGTTGTGCAAATGTATGCATTTGTTCACCCTGGGAGCTCTGCTACGTTTTGCACGGATTCCTTGGCAAGGCAGCTGAATCTTCAGGGAAAGAGTACTGAGCTCGTCTTAACTACAATGAGTTCAACTAAACATGTGAAAAGTTGCCTTCTCAGAGACTTGGAGGTCAGTGGACTTCAGGAAGATAACTTCATCGACTTGCCTAAGGTTTTCACCCAAAAAAGCATCCCGGTAACAAAGGAGCACATTCCGTCACAGGAGGACGTGGGAAAGTGGCCATATCTTCAGGGAGTGAAGTGGCCGTGCATTGATGCTGAAAAGCGGCTTTGCTCGTGTATTAGGGTGTAAAAAATAGTTTCGTTGCCTTTTGGATGCCTATTCGTGTTGTGTGAGTGTTGTGTGAGTTCAACAGGCCAAGACAGCTGTGTGGTGTGCCGATGTGTGCTGTTTAAATAGATCGTGTGTTGTGCTTGCGGTTGGAGTTGTTAATGGCCCGGCTTAATGATGTGGAAACACAGTGGACTTATGTGAGTTATGACGACAGGTGGAACTGATGCTGTTGTGCTCTCCTGATGTTGCACGATGTTCATAGAGAGTGATGTTTGTCCTGCTTTGAGTGAGTTCAGTGTTTGTGTATAGGTATATCAATCGTCATCCTAGCAATACTCGCTCGTATTGCTTGTTTTTCTGTCTGAGCTGATAGTGTATTGGTCGCGCAATGACTACTCGTTGAAATTGTCCCTCGAAGACGACAAGGTCTGCGGTACCTGGCGGTTTCGCAGGCTTCTGATATCACGGCGTCAGTACGTCATAGTCAGGGATGGGGCATTATTACCGATCAACCTTCCCGCTGAAAAAACCTGTGAATCATATGTTCCAAAATAACAGAAAGTGCTGCCGGTGCAGCGCGGGTGTGCTGAATGTCTTCAGGAGGAAGCTCAGCAAAAAGCAGAGGACTTCACCCAAGAATACACAAGCTGTATAGGTGAACATGGCTGAAAAAAGGGGGTACGCAGGTCAAGGTTACCGAGGAAGTTCAGCTGACCGGACAGGACGGGAGAATGTGGTACATCCCGCACCATGGGGTGTACCACCCAAAGAAGAAGAAGCTGCGTGTGGTCTTCGACTGCGCTGCCAGTTTTCAGGGGACGCCACTAAACAAAGAGCTGCTTCAGGGTCCGGACCTGACTAACTCCCTTATTGGAGTGCTGGCACGCTTCCGACAGGATTATGTCGCTATGATGGCTGATGTGGAAGCCATGTATCACCAAGTGAGAGTTCAAGAAGAAGACACAGACCTTCTGCGCTTTTTGTGGTGGCCAGAAGGGGATCTGGAGCAGGCGATGGAAGAGTACAAAATGGTTGTCCACCTCTTTGGTGTCACTTCTTCTGCTAGCTGTGCCAACTTCGCTTTAAGGAGAACTGCGGAGAACAGGTCTGGGGCCTCATCCGAAGCAGTGGCCACTGTTC
The DNA here is from genome assembly GCA_900291075.1 of Melanogrammus aeglefinus. Taxonomy (NCBI): domain Eukaryota; kingdom Metazoa; phylum Chordata; class Actinopteri; order Gadiformes; family Gadidae; genus Melanogrammus; species Melanogrammus aeglefinus. The sequence goes on from OLKM01006777.1 coordinate 2,353, forward strand.
TCAAGAATTTTTACGTCGATGATTGCTTGAGGTCAGTCAGTCACCACGCTGACGCCGTCAGGTTTCACCTGACAAAGTGGACAAGCAATAGCCGCACCTTTTTGATGGAGATTCCAGAGAGGGAGAGGGCCAAGGAGGTAAAAGACCTAGATCTGGCTAAAGACGTGCTTCCGGTCGAAAGAGCGCTAGGCGTGCTCTGGTGTATTGAGTCCGACTGTTTCAAGGTCAGAGTTAACATAGGCAGGAAGGCAAATACAAGAAGAGGGGTTTTGTCGGTCGTAAGCTCCATATACGACCCGCTAGGGCTCCTTGCTCCAGTTGTGCTTCCAGCCAAGATCTTTCTCCAGCAGCTGTGCAAGGGAAAGCTTACATGGGACGAGGAAATGCCCGACCACCTTGCACTCTACTGGAACGCTTGGATTAACGAACTGTCTCAGCTTTCCACCTTTCAAGTAAGGAGATGCATTAAACCTGAGACATTTGGACCTATCGTTACTGCACGGCTGCATCATTTCTCGGATGCAAGCGAGACTGGCTATGGAACAGTGGCATTTCTGAAACTGACAAATGGTGAGGGACATGTGCATTGTGCCTTCATGATGGGCAAGGCGCGGGTAGCTCCACTAAAGCAAACCACCATTCCACGCATGGAGCTAACTGCCGCTGTGGTAGCTGTCAACATGGACAAAGTATTAAAAAAGGAGCTCCAGCTGGAGTTACAGGACTCAGTGCTCTGGACCGACAGCACCACTGTGCTGAAATACATAGCAAATGAGTCACTGCGTCTTAAAACCTTTGTTGCCAACAGGGTCGCTGCCATCAGAGGGGCAACTACAGCGGACCAATGGCGGTACATCAGCACCGCAGAGAACCCAGCTGACTGTGCCTCCCGTGGGCTATCTGCAAAGCAGTTCATGGCCAAGCAGAGCTGGATTGAAGGATTAAAGGTTCCAGAAGTTCAATGTTCAGAAACGCTCGACTTGAGGAAGGTTTCTGAGGATGATGATGAGGTGAGGAAGGCCGTCATCGTGCACCGCACTGTGGTCACCGAAGGCTCCGATACTTTGGACAGGTTAATGAACCACTATTCTAGCTGGCATCGTTTAAATGGAGCTATAGCATGGATGCTCAGGCTCAGAGAAAATCTGCTGCTTTTGAGCAAAAAGCGTCAAGAGTTGGAGGTTGCAGTTTCCCAGGATGATACTGGCTCAAGCAAACAAGTGGATAATAAGAAAAGCAAGATGCAACAGTATAAGTTGTCATTGAACAAAGGGCCACTTACAGTGGAGAACTTGAAAAAAAGCAGAATTGGAGATCATCAGTTACTGCCAACGCCGCAGGTTCCAGACAGAAATCTCAGTTCTGGAACAAGAGAAAGGGCTAGTGAAAGGGAACAGCCCAATCCGTAAGCTGGACCCAGTGCTAAAAAATGGCCTTCTGAGAGTCGGGGGTTTGCCTCAGTAAGTCAGCGATGCCTTAGGAATCAAAACATCCCATTATCATGCCAAATGATGTGCATCCCACAATGCTGCTCCTGCAGGACATACATGAGAAGATTGGACATGCTGGGAGAAACTTTATGCTTTCTCGCCCACGCCAGAAATTCTGGGTCCAAGCAGCTAACTCAGCAGTGAAAAAACTCATATCCAGGTGTGTCACATGATGCAGAAGCTTGCAAGCAAAGGCTCTTGGGCAAAAAATGGCAGACTTACCACCAGATAGACTGCTAGCAGACAAACCACCTTTCACCAATATAGGCGTGGACTATTTCGGGTCTATGGAAGTCAAAAGAGGTCGTAGTATCGTTAAAAGATACGGCGTGCTGTTTACCTGTTTGACAACCCGTGCCGTGCACGTTGAGGTCTCTCACACACTAGACACAGACTCCTGCCTCAACGCTCTCCGTCGCTTCTTGTGCAGGAGAGGTCAAGTTTCAATCATGAGGTCGGACAAGGGCACCAACCTAGTCAGTGCAGACAAAGATTTGCGGGCAGCTATGAAGCATTGGAATCAAGCCAAAATACAAGATGCTTTGGCACAAAAGGGTATCCAGTGGATTTTCAACCCGCCTGCCGGTCCACACTTCGGAGGAGTATGGGAGAAGCAAGTAAGATCTGTAAAAAAAATCATAAAGTCAGTGTTGCACGAGCAAACAATAGATGATGAATGCCTACAGACACTGCTATGCGAGGTCGATAGCATACTTTATGACAGGCCACTGACTACATCCTCGGGAGATCCAAATGATCTGGAAGCGCTGACACCAAATCATCTGCTGTTACTAAAGAAACAGCCCTTGCTTCCCCCAGGACTTTTTAACAAAGATGACAACTCTAGACGCAGATGGAGGCAGACTCAGTATCTTGCTGATCTGTTTTGGAAGAGGTGGGTGCGCGAGTAACTGCCCAGCATACAGGAACGCCAAAAATGGTTTAAAGCACAAAATCTTGTGCCAGAAGACATGTGATGATCCTGGATGATAACGCACCCCGGAGCTCTTGGCTTCTGGGAAGAGTGGTGCAAACCACATCAGACGCTAAAGGGCTTGTTCGTCGGGTGCTGGTCAAAACCAAATCCAGTACATTGGAAAGGCCTGTGGATAAGCTTTGCCTTATATGTGAAACAGACAATTGATTGTTGTGCTAAGTTACAGTACACTTTAGGGAGTTATGTGTATTTCTGCCTCATATGCAAATGTAAATTATGCAAGGAGAATGGTGTAATCACATATCACTGCGTTTGTCTCTCATCTTCATCCGCTTATCCGGGGTCGGGTCGCGGGGGCAGCAGCTCAAGCAGGGGGCCCCAGACTTCCCTTTCCCGAGCCACATTGACCAGCTCTGACGGGGGGATCCCGAGGCGTTCCCAGGCCAGTGTTGAGATATAATCTCTCCACCTAGTCCTGGGTCTTCCCCGAGGTCTCCTCCCCACTGGTCGTGCCTGGAACACCTCCCAAGGGAGGCGCCCATTGGGCATCCTTACCAGATGCCCGAACCACCTCAACTGACTCCTTTCTAAGCAAAGGAACAGCGGCTCTAATCTGAGCTCCTCACGGATGACTGAACTTCTCACCCTATCCCTAAGGGCAGGGACGGACTGGCCATTGGGCAATGTGGGCAAATGCCACTGCGGCCGCATCACAAATAAATAAATAAATTAATTAATAAATATAAAGCGGAGCGGAGCAGCCGCATCAATAGGCGGCCGCGGTGGGCGGCAAATGAATAAATAGGCTTAATAAATAAATAAATAAAGCGGAGAGGCTGCGTCAATAGGCGGCCGCAAATCAATAAATGAATAAATAAAAATAATAAAAAAATAATGCGGAGCTGAAGGCGGCCACAAAAAAGAGGGGAAAAGCAAACAAACAAACAAACGGCCTGTTAACTGACAAATAATAGGCCTACTAAATTAAATAATAATAATGACGTTTTTTATTTTTCCTGTAAAGGACAAATAGCCTAAATTTATCTAATCTCTAATCTATTATAAGGTTTTTTGGATGTTTTTCGGTCGTCAGTGGATTTTCTCGCGATTGTTGACCTGGTGAGATGATAGGTCAAATGACATACGTTTCTTTTATTAATCTTTCCGTGATTCAGCTGTTGATGTGGTCTTCCACACTGCTTTATCCACGTGTTGCACCTCTCTTCTTGGGTCTGGAGAAGGGGAAAAATTGGACACCACCTTCGACACTTTGAGAGTATCGGGTGTCGGATTTACAGGTCCCGTATGCGCACCGCTTCGGCATATTAGCATCTGCTGAAAGCTTGACAGACCTCTCGGTTGCTACACACGGTTGCTAACGTAGGATTGGTCAGTGGCTGTTTAAGGGAGGGGCTTAGCGAAGGGTCAATTGAATTATGGGTAGTGCGAACAGGTCAACAACACGGAATGAAATAAAATGGAAGGAGGGAGAAAACGGCGAATAGAAAAGGGTGGAGCAGAAAAAAAAAGAGAGAAGAAGCGTAAGGCTTTATTGGCTGAAAGTGGGAAAAGCGCAAATATTGTGGAGTTATTCTCTAAAAAGCCTGTGCCCGGCGATGCGGACGGTGGCGCCCCCAGCTGCTCTGCAGCTGCTGCTGCTAGCATGAGTGACAAAGGTGACATGATGGCAGACGAGAGTGGGAGCAGGTCTGAAGAGGAAAAAAAAGAGGAGGAATTAGTGGAGGAAGAGTCACCAACACATACTGTAGGCAAAGAAATGGACGTTGCCGTCACACCTGCACCTGCTATTGTAGCCACAAGCAGAGAAACAGCTGCTCCAGTGACAGAGGTGATCCAGGATGAATATAATTATTTCAAACGTCCAAAATCCAACACACTTGAATTTTTTTTCAAGTTTCACCCAAATCAGCCTTCTGATGCACAAGAATCTGTCAAGAAATCATACAGACATAAAGATGGATCACAAAGAAAATGGGTGAGTTATGATGCTGAGAACCACTCATTATTGTGTGCAGTTTGCATGGCATTTTCTAAAAAGACAGACACAAGTGCCTTCATTCAAGGATGTAAGGATTGGAGACACATTCATCAGAGGCTTAACAGTCATGAAAACACACATACTCATCTGGAATGTGTGAATGCTTACCTTTCATGGATAAGTAAAGCAGACATCCCTAACCTGCTGGATTCAAATATGATGTCAGCTCACCGAGAACTGGTGCGCAAGAGGCGACAAGTCCTAGAGCGTGTCATTGATGTAACAAAACTGATAGGCAAATGCGCACTCAGTTATCGTGGAAGTAAAAATGAGGCAGCTCACTCATTAGCAGACATGTCTGTGAATCATGGGAACTTTCTTGAGATTCTACTGCTTGTTAGCAAATATGACAGCTGTTTACAGCAGCATGTTCAAGACTCATCCAAAAAAGCCAATCAAGCACTGGCAAAGGAAGAGGCTCACTAGTGACATTAATGTCCAAAACTACAGTATGTTCAGTTTTGGAGGCTATCCGGCAACTCATCAAAGAAACAATTGCAACTGAAATAATCCAGGCTGGAATGTACACTGTACAGATAGACACAACCCAAGATATAACGTCAAAAGATCAGTGCAGTGTTGTAGTCCGCTACGTAACAGAGAGCAGCATTCAGGAGAAGCTACTTGCAGTTGTTGAATGCAAGTCATCAACAGGGGAGGACTTTCTTAAACTGCTCAAGGAGACGTTGGCCACTTGCAAAATTGATGTGAAGAACTGCATTGGAAACTCAACAGATGGGGCTGCAAATATGCAGGGGCAATACAGGGGGTTTTCTGCCTGGCTGTCAAAAGAAGTCCCAACGCAAATGCATGAAAGGTGTTATGCCCATGTTTTAGACCTGGTTATGTCTGAAACCACAGGTGTTGTGATAACAGCAGCATCATTATTTGGTTTGATTAATGAGATTGCAGTGTTTCTTCGTGACTCATATCAGAGAATGAATGTTTGGGAAGGCGTGAGTCAAGACCCTCAACACAGAAGAATTTCACTGATTGAGGAAACAAGATGGTCTTCAAAGGATGCTGCATTAAAGAAGATCTTTGGATCCTTTGCCCAGCCAAAGAATGCTTTGTATGTGGACTTAGTTGAAACATTTTCCAAAATTCAGGACAAACTTACAGTTCAAAGCCAGCTGTACCGTGTAAAAAGCACATGCCTTCATTGAGTCACTCATTAAAATATGAGACAGTTCTCACTGCACAGTTGTTCCTGCGTGTTTTCGCACTCACATCTCCTTTGTCAAAGTATCTCCAAACCAATGCCATGGATCTCTTGACTGCCCATCGCATGGTGACAGAAACACACAACAAACTAAAAGACTTTGTCAGAGATTTTGACATAGTGAAAGATGCGGCAGACAATTTTGTGAAATGGGCTAATGATGGATTCCAAAATGTGGACTCTGAAATGGAAGTGCAGGCTGCACTGCCACCAAAACGCATGAAAAAAAGAAAAACAATGCCAGGAGAATCTGCCAATGAAGAAAACACAACTGCAGAACTCATTGACAGCCTACAGGATCAATGTTTCACAACATCATTCTTGATACAGTCTCTTGAGTGTATGCACCGCCGCTTTCCTGCAGCACGGGAAACTTTTATGCTGACTTATCATTACTAGATCCGCTTCATTTTCCAGATATAAATTCAAAATGGGCTTCCCCATAATGCACTTGAGGATCAGTAAATGCCTCATTCCTTTTGTATGAAGATGCAACAGTTGAAAATTTACAAATCTGAGTTGTGCAGCCTGGCCCTCCACTGGGACACTATTAAAAAGTCCCCTCTCAGTGAGTACACAACCAGAGAGTCACAGTCTCTTACCTCTGAGGAAGAAGAGAATAATCAGGAGGACATGGAGGAAATTGATCTTGTTAGCAAAAGATGCACAGCCTGCAGGAACTGTGCTGTGTGTTGCTACTTCCTCCTCCAGCAGCTGAAGTTTTTCTCACATGCGTACCACAAAATACAGTTGGCCTACAAATAATTGTTGACCTTGTCCTGCATACAAGTGGCATGTGAAAGAAGCTTCTCGACACTTAAGTTCATTAAGAGTCGTCTCAGGAGCAGAATGCGAGAGGAAAATTTGGAAGCCTTCATGTTAATGGCAACAGAGAAGGAGATCCTCATGAGACTGGATTCGGATGATGTGATTGATAGAGTGGCAGAGAAAAGCAAATTATTGCGCAACCTGCTACTGTAACTACATAAAGGTAAAAAACATTTATTTTTCATGTTCTGGTTAAGCTATACCAGAGATGGGACAAAGTCAGTGTTTGGCAAGTCCCAAGTAAGTCCCAAGTCTTAACAGTCAAGTCCGAGTCGAGTCCCAAGTCAAGACAGGGAAAGGCAAGTCGAGTCCAAGTCAAAGTCACACCAAAGCCAAGTCGAGTCCAAGTCCCAAGTCCCAAACTTTTTCAAGTCTTGAACAAGTCACCATGTATTTTCACTAATGTCAATATTAAGGCTATTGATCATAATTTCCACACATATCACTCTAATGTGTAATTTCTTATCAATAGTTATAATATGTTCTTTTTTTTCTGTTTTTCAAATGTGTTATGATATGCGCATGTGCCGAAATCTTATGTTGTAAAAAGTAGCCAAATAAGGGTTGGGAAAAACCGCCCAATCTGGCAACACTGCCTGAAATGACCTCACCTCCAGCGTCAACGTAAATCGATGAGACCAACTAAAACGAAGCCGATATGAAACTAAAACTGTGATTTCTGAAGAAAGCATAAATGATATCGAAATTTAGTTTAGATATTATTGAAGATTGTTACATTTTTTGAACGAAGGTAAACGGTTGAACAATGATTTAGTTACGATGTCTTAAGTGTCAGATTTGATTTGACTACGCTTGCTGTTTTTTTTTCATCTTCACGGAAGTGAATGCGTCTTGGGTGTCTAGCCCTCTAGGCGGGAAATAGGTTAGATATCTAAAACAATAAATGTTTTTGACTCAACACGTGTCGAGTCATTACAAGTCAAAGAGGCAAAGTCCGAGTCAAGTCTCGAGTCAATAGCAGTCAAGTCTAAGTCGAGTCGCAAGTCATGCGTAATTTTGTCAAGTCGAGTCTGAAGTCATCAAAATCATGACTCGAGTCTGACTCGAGTCCAAGTCATTTGACTCGAGTCCACATCTCTGAGCTATACTATTATGTTCTGTGGCAGTGTAATGTTTATGTTTCTGTTGGTTGCAGATGACCTGAGAAGACAAACGGGCCTCTCTCTGTCAAAATTGCCAGGGCCTCTTTTTGGTGCCAGTCCGCCACTGCCTAAGGGAGAAGCCAGCCACCCTCCTGAGAAAACTCATCTCGGCCGCTTGTACCTGTGATCTTGTCCTTTCGGTCATCACCCATCCCTCATGACCATAGGTGAGGATAGGAACGAAGATTGACCGATAGATCGAGAGCTTTGCCTTGCGGCTCAGCTCTCTTTCGTCACAACGGTGCGGTGAAGCGAACGCAATACCGCTCCCGCTGCTCCGATTCTCCGGCCAATCTCACGCTCCATCGTCACTGCGTTTGTGTAATTTAAAAATTTTCAATTTTTAAAATGGCTCTTGTTGTTTAGGTTGCATTTTGTATAATTATAAGTCCTCTTGCCTTATAATTAGGGGCCGGAAATGCAAGAGCCAATTTTAGTTTATTTTCAATTTGTAAAGGTGTGTTATTTTTATTGCTATATCTATATGTAAGGGAACGTTTTGAATAATATTTAATATGTTTAGTTTTGCATTTAGTCAGTTTGCATTGTCTATTGTTATTTTACGACCGATTAATGCCGTAACTTGTGGTTCTGCGCATGACTGTAGGAGAAGTTTGTAGGTGTGGATCGAAATAAGTTTTTGAGCGTCGTCGTTGTCGTCGTCGTGTTGCCTTAGCATGTTCTATTGGATGAACATGTGAAAGCAAAAAGGGATCATAACTTTGAACATCTATTCGGTATTGGACCGGAGAACATGTAAACTTGGATTACCTGATGTTTTTTTTTTTTTTTGGATAAATAAACCCCGCACAAGTTATCCTGCTTCCTCATGAGTACTATGGGGTTTTTTTGGAATAAGATTGGATACGACACACGCGTCAAAGCATCGAATGACAATAACCTACAAACTATATGGTCTTTATGGTTAGTCGGCCATAACAGTGGTTAATCTATCACACAGTCCTATGGGCGGTGCGTTTGTTCATGTTGTGTTTGGGGAGCTGTTTTGTGTTTGAAAGTGTGATTTGCAGTGTTTTGAATGTAGTCGATAGCGGTTGACGCTGGTGAGCTGGCAGAAGCCATTGGTGTCGTCGGTTGGTGTGCTATTAATGAAATGGACAATTATTGATGCATTGGTTTCTTTATTGTTTTATTATATTCTACAGTCATGTAGATGTGACATTTATACTGCCATCTATTTGTATATATATGCAGCTATTTATTTATGATATGGACAATTATTAATGTATTGTTTTTAGGGATGCACCGAATTATCGGCCACCGAAAATTTTCGGCCGAAAATGGCCCAAAAGCGCCTTTTTGGTTTTCAGGCCGAAATACTTTTTATCACCGAAACAACACGCCGAAACAGAAATTTTTGTGATGACGCAAAACAAAGCGCGGCCAGCCCACGCTTGTCTGGAATAAGCGCCAATATGTTTGCGGTGTGGACGTTTTTCAATGTTTCTGAGAAAGACCCACGTATAACGATTTGCAAAAATTGCAATACCTTGATTTTAATGAAGTTAGTACACAGTCAAAGCCATAAATGCAATGGCACTAGGGTTGCCGCAGTGTGGACATTTTCACACCGAGTGATACACCGGTGTTACCGAGTACGGTATAAACTTTGAAACTAGGTCAACCGCCATCTTCTCGTCAACTCTCCTCTCACACTCGGTGACAACGTCTGGCAGCGCGCCACTTCTCAGTGACAGCGTCTTTCTTATAACGTTCTATATATAATAGTATAATATAATTGTATATAATATCATGGCCAAAAGCTCTGTCAAAAAAGCTCGCCAGTCCGGATGGCCGTAGCACGGGGAGCTCTCGTAGGGGTTGAGCTTCGCGGGGTTTGTTTACCGGCGTTGCTATGGTTACCAGTCTTGCGTGTTCCAATGCAATTTGGAATAATAGATAGGTGGCCTATCTATTAGGTTTGTGTATATATATATATATATGTGTGTGTATGTATGTGTGTATATATACATACATACATACATACATACATACATACATACATACATACATACATACAGTGGGGCAAAAAAGTATTTAGTCAGCCACCAATTGTGCAAGTTCTGCCACTTAAAAAGACGAGAGAGGCCTGTAATTTTCATCATAGGTAAACCTCAGCTATGAGAGACAAAATGAAAAAAAAATCCAGACAATCCCATTGTTCTTGATTTTTTTAAAGAATTTATTTGCAATTATGGTGGAAAATAAGTTTTTGGTCACCTACAAAACAGCAGAGTTTCTGGCTGCCACAGACCTGTAACTTGTTCTTTTAAGAGGCTCCTCTGTCCTCCACTCCTTACCTGTATTAATGGCACCTGTGAACTCCTTATCAAGGTATAAAATACACCTGTCCACAACTCAAACCAGTCACACTCCAAACCCCACTATTGGCCAAGACAAAGAGCTGTCAAAGGGACACCAGAAACACACAATTGTAGACCTGCACCAGGCTGGAAGTCTGAATCTCTGCATAGGGTAAGACAGCTTGGTGTGAGAAATCAACTGGTGGAGCATTTATTAGGAAATGGAAGACATACAAGACCACTGATATCCTCTCCTCGTTCGTGCGGGCTCACGACCCAAGATCTCACCCCTGTGGGGTCAAAATGATCACAAGAACGGTGAACAAAAATCCCAGAACCACACGGGGGACCTAGTGAATGGCCTTCCAGAGAGCTGGGGCCAAAGTAACAAAGGCTACCATCACTACACACCTACGCCGCCAGGGTCTCAAATCCTGCAGTGCCAGACGTGTTCCCCTGCTAAAGCCAGTGCATGTTCGGGGTTCGTTTGAAGTTTGCTAAGAGAGCATTTGGATGATCCGAGACAGGATTTGGGGGAGAATGTCATATGGTCAGATGAAACCAAAATATAACTTTTTGGTTAAAAACTCAACTCGTCGTGTTTGGAGGAGAAAGAATGCTGAGTGTGCATCCAAAGAACACCATTACCTACAGTGAGCAATGGGGGTGGAAAACATCATGCTTTGGGGCCTGTTTTTTCTGCCAAGGGACCAAGGACGTTTGATCCGTGTGACGGGAAAGAATGAATGGGGCCATGTGATCGTGAGATTTTCGAGTGAAAAACCTCCTTCCATCAGCAAGGGCACTGAAGAATTGAAACGTGGCTGGGTCTTTCAGCATGACAATGACCCCAAACACACCGCCCGCGGCAACGAAGGAGTGGCTTCGTAAGAAGCATTTCAAGGTCCTGGAGTGGCCTAAGCCAGTCTCGAGTTAGGGATGTGCACGGTTACTGGATAACTCTGGTACCCGAGTAGACAATCTGCTAATCGGTTACGATTAGTAACTGGGTAACTAGGATTATTTCATTGTCGGCGATGCCT
>OLKM01006778.1:0-2500 GCA_900291075.1 Melanogrammus aeglefinus
AGAATCAATCTGAAAAGAGCTAGTCCCACTCTGAAGAGAGATAGACTTACTCTGAAGAGAGCTAGTCTCATACTGAAGAGAGCTAGACCCACTCTGAAGAGGGCTAGTCTCACTCTGAAGAGAGCTAGTCTCATACTGAAGAGAGCTAGACCCACTCTGAAGAGGGCTAGTCTCACTCTGAACTTGAAGAGAGCTAGACCCACTCTGAAGAGAGCTTAAAGACGACCCTCCCCTGTGATTGGCCGGTGAGATTGTGCTCCTTCTCTGGGTCATCTGTGAAGGACTATTCTAGCCAGGCCGCGCAAATACTATTTTTAGGGGAATTTCAAGTGTATCAGACAGTGGTGTTTTGTGCTGTGACGAGAGGCTACGTATTCATCCTTTTATCTGTTTAACACCCAAGCACACGCACTCACACACTCACACACACACTCTGAGATATTAGTACAGGTCTGTATAAAGGGCGGAGAGTGAAGAAGTGGTTTGACTTAAATGTGCGGAGACAAGTGCCTCCATCCTACCACTCTCCTCACACCGACAGTGAGTTCCCTGCTGCGTAGTGCTCTTTAGCAAGGCTTCATAACGGCAGCTCCAGGCTCCTTGTTGTGATGCTGCTGATCTACCTGCTTGCATGGATAAAGACTGAAGAATTGTATTTGTCCAAAAACCCAAAGCCACGGGTTCAATTCCTTATGTGTTGCTCGGGTGCCACATGCTTTCGTCGAGAATGGATTGGTATATTTATGATAAACTCTTATAGTATAATAATAATAATAATAATAATAATAATAATAATAATAATAATAATAATAATAATAATACATTTTATTTATAGTGCCCTTTGCATCCGAAGATATCAAAGTATTCCACTCTAGTAATTGGAATCATCTTTAAATTCTTGAACATTTTGAGGAGCTGGAAAAAAATCGGTATCCTATTATGGAGATCAGAACACACAATACAGAGTACACAGTACGACTAAATAAAGAACAAACTGTGCATTGTACTTTTCTGATCTACTTTTGCAGCATGTGTCCACCACATTTCTGCAACACAGTTCGCTGGGTCACACAATTGAAACTCAGTAAACATTTGTAAATATTTTATCGATACATGTAAATCATTTTGGCATTCCTCACTCCTCACAAGATGACAAATTGACGCAAACCATGTTTACCACATGTCTATTTCTGGCAGTGCATCAAAGAATTCACCCTCAAGAAGCCTTTCCCCTCTCTCTATGTGGAAACATTGGATACATATATTTATATATATAAGAGTATGAGAAGACAGAAAGAGAAGAAGAGAACGAGAGACAGTCCAGAGAAAGCTCTATGGAGCTGGCTGAACCCCAGGGTCGTACAGTTTCATGTTTCCTGGTTAGAAAAAGGAGGATTGGTGGGAGAATGAAGGGGATTTTCAGTCAGCCAATCACAGCATAGAAGGCTAGGAATCGATAAGGGCTCCTCGTAAAATGTCAGGCAGGAATGACCTTTTCAGAGCAGAGCGTAGCCCTGGAGTCACAAGTGGAGAGAGAAAGAAAGAGAGAGAGAGAGAGAGAGAGAGAGAGAGAGAGAGAGAGAGAGAGAGAAGAGAGAGAGAGAGAGAGAGAGAGAGAGAGAGAGAGAGAGAGAGAGAGAGAGAGAGAGAGAGAGAGAGAGAGAGAGAGAGAGAGAGAGAGAGAGAGAGAGAGAGAGATTAAAACAGAAATAGAGAGAGAGGAAAAGAGATACTGAGTGGTGAGATCACAAGCAAGATGTGAGGGCAAAAGCAGGCGGTAAATGCAAAAAGATAAAACATAAAATGTCGAAATCTGTCTCAGAACGCATTGCATTTTGAAATAAATACAATATTGGCAACGGAAACTACACGATTTATGAGCAGAAGTTATAGACCCACACACATCCACTAAAGGTTTTATTGAATAAATGCAAAAACCGGTATCTTCAGCTGATGTGTTTTAATAACAGATATTAACACTGAAAGTTCATTGTGGGAAAGAAGATAAAAATTGGGGCAATAAACAGAGTGAGAGAGTGATGGAAGCAGACAGAGAGAGTTGAAGAGAGGGAGAGAGAGACGCAGGGGAGAGTGAGAGAGAGACAGAGAGGCAGAGATGAGGTGACCTTTATGTCCCCTTCCCTACTGGCTTTCCGTCTTGGAATTATCCTTCCGAGACTCCAAATAGAGAGATTGTGAGAGGCAGCCAGGCACACACACATACACACACGCACGCGCACGCGCACACCCACACCCACACCCACACACACACACACACACACACACACACACACACACACACACACACACACACAAGAGAACAAACATCTACATCTACTAGTGTTTTCCTTCTTGGGAAACACTTCTAGATTTTGACATTTGTTTTTTTCCAACCATCCTTGCCTCAATTTCAGAAGTTAATATAATAACAATGGTACAAAATACAAATAGAACAACTGCTGCTCATACAGGCTATCATGGTATGATATAAAGTCATAAC
>OLKM01006778.1:10000-13417 GCA_900291075.1 Melanogrammus aeglefinus
AGGCAGGCCGTGGACTACGACAGCCCCGTCCCTCTGGAGGACCAGTGCTCCACCTCCACCACCACCAACACCTCCACCTCCAGCCGAGGACGAATGGGTGGCCGGAGGTTGGGTGGAGGGGAGGGGAGAAGGGGAGGTGGGTGGAGGAGAGAGGAGGGTGGTGGAGGGGTTTCTGTGTTGCGACAGAAACACACCCACCGTTGCTCTGCCTCAGTGCAGGCTGATTGCTGTTTCAAGTACAGGACACACACACACACACACACACACACACACACACACACACACACACACACACACACACACACACACACACACACACACACACACACACACACACACACACGCACAGACAGGTGCACACATACCTTGCCCTTGATTTCACAAGAGGTTTACATGGAATCCAGTTTCTAGTGTGCTGTTGCTTTGTTAATGAAGGCCCACTAAGTCTCCCTCCAGCCCTCCCTCCCTCTCTGCATTGTCCTGGATTTCGACTGCTTAATCAGTTGTGTGTGTCTGAGAGGGTGGGGGGTGTGGGGACACTGGGGGAAATGTGTGTGCATGTCCGCTGTGTCAGTGAAACCGGACCCTTACTTTCTTAACCTGGTTCGTCGTTCTCAACGAGAACGTCGTGCCAGTGTTTCACAACACTGGCAGGACCGTGCGCACACACGACGGCACGCACAAACACGGGTACACACAAGCCCACATACACATAAACTCAGCCACCGCCCCCTTCAGCATGGGTAATATGTACTTCCTGTGTGTAAGTCATCTGTAAAAAAGAGGCAGAGTGGAGCTAGTTCCAGGGATCAGCGCCGTACGGTGCATGTATGAGTGTGTGTATATGTGTGTGTGTGTGTGTGAGCCTGTGTGTGAGCAAGAGCTAAATCATTCATGAGGGGGCGAATGAGCGACCCGCGGGCGATCCAGCGTGTCTGTGTTTTACACAGAGCTGTGTCATGATATGCTGGTCCCAGGTAGAGTGGGTCAAAGGTTAAGCCAGCCAGGGCTGCAGTAATCTGCCGGCGTAAAAGATGCAGCGTGTGTGTTTGTCTAACGCCCACGTCATGCTGAGTGTGTGTGTGTGTGTGTGTGTGTGTGTGTGTGTGTGTGTGTGTGTGTGTGTGTGTGTGTGTGTGTGTGTGTGTGTGTGTGTGTGTGTGTGTGTGTGTGTGTGTGTGTGTGTGTGTGTGTCTAAGCACATAAGAGAGGCGTTCGGAAATTACATTTCATTTCACAAAATGTTAAGTTACATTTTAAATGTATATATAATGTATGTTGAGTATGAATTAAATATGAATGTCGACTGGTATATGTATGTCCACTGGTATAGTTCTTGATTTGAAAAATAATAATGAACGCCACACCTAAAACATAAATAAATCTACATTCAAAACATATTTAGGGAAACAACCATCAGATCAAAATAAAACCAATCTCTGATATTAAACTGGAAATGGCATTCACATTTGAATGCCATTCCCACAAAATGGTCAGCATGCTTAATCTACAGGATCAAGCTGGTTTCTCCAAGGCAAACATGATGATTAATTGATGCACATTACTGAGGCTTTATCCCAACCAAAGAAACCCCCATGTTTGATCAGCGTGGCAATCTTGGCAGAGCCATACGTAAGTATTGTGCTTTGTTACTCTATTGGTTTTTTGTTGATCCATTGGTTGAACTAATAATATAATTTTGATGGTTGAATGGCCCATGGAGGGGTGCTTGTAGAGAGCGTCTTTGTGTATTTAAGGGCTTAGAATTGCTTTTGGGATATAGCTGTTTGAAGACCTTGGAAGAAAGCGACTGTGATAGAGGCCCACATTAGTGTCAGTGAGGTGCTCTACGCAGTGGCGGCGCCATGGGTCCCTGGCTGCTGTCGGTGATTCCTGTACGGCTGAAGCACCCCGGAGCCTGTGTGCGCCGCAGCGACGCTAAGATCTAGCTTCCAGTGTTGGTGCCAGTGCTAAGAATAAACAGAAGGGTGAAATGTCCACACACACATTCACACCCATGCAGGAACACATACATGCACAAACACAAACGCACACACACACATGCACAAAAATACATATGCACGGACACACACTCTTAAACTATGTCTCCCCCCCGACTCCCCAGCTCTCTCCAGTCTTTTATTTATATTCCTCCTTGCTGGTTTTCCGCCTTGCCGTCTCCCTCCCTCCCCCCCCTCCCAGATCTCCCTCTCCCTGGTCTGTCTCCTCCCTGCCCAAACATGGTGGTGTCCAGGGCCATGTCACAGACACTCGCCCAGGCTCCATGACACATCACTCGGGGCTGCAGCCCGGCAGTCTGCCCGTCCGAGTACTGGCCGGTCTGTCTGTCTCAACCCTACGTCTCTCTTCCTCTCTTTATATCCGTGTGCCCTTCTGCCTCTCCCGACTGTCGCTTTGTGTTCGCCTGAGCTCTCTGCGTTTTCTCTTTTCCCCTTTCCGTGTGTCTGTCTGACCGCCGGCCTGTCTGCCTGGCTGTCTGTCTGTCTGTCTTCCTGCCTCCCTCGGACCCGCCATGAATATTCTCAAATAGCCCAGAAGAGAGAGGGAGACAGAGAGTACCAATTGTGGGCAGTGTGATTGACATGCTCTGCTTGAGTACACAATTAAGAGTGTGTGTGTGTGGTTGTGCGTGTAGGATGGGTGGGTTCGGCCTGGTCTTGTTTCCAGCTGTGCCCTGTCAATCATGGATGACCTGACACTGGGAGAACATGGGAGGGCAAGGTGACAGAGGGAGAGTATGAGGGGGAGAGAGAGAGAGAGAGAGAGAGAGAGAGAGAGAGAGAGAGAGAGAGAGAGAGAGAGAGAGAGAGAGAGAGAGAGAGAGAGAGAGAGAGAGAGACGGCGAGCGAACATAGAATACATGAGTGGATTGAGGAAGAAAGAGTTCATGTTTTTGTGCTTGTGGTTTTAGAAATGAAAGAACGTAGGATAAATGATCACCGAAAGACAAACATAGAATGCATGCAAGCATCTGTTTTGTGTCTGTGTAAATGCTTTGCACATGTGTGGCGTGTGTGTGTGTATCAGTGTAAGCGTGTACACTTGTGCGCGTGTGTGTGCGTCTGTGTGTGTGACAGACACGACACCACTGGAGCACCACAGCTTGAATGCAGCACCCCTAAACAAGTGACAAGTGTTTCGCTTCACCTCCTCAAACCCCCATTTCTCTCTTTCTCTCTCCTTCTCTTGCGGTGTCTGTCCTACTCAACCCGAGCCATGTCTCTCATGTGTTCCCCCACTTCTCTCTCTCTCTCTCTCTCTCTCTCTCTCTCTCTCTCTCTCTCTCTCTCTCTCTCTCCTCCTCTCTCTCTCTCTCTCTCTTCTTCCTCTCTCTCTCTCTCTCTCTCTCTCTCTCTCTCTCTCTCTCTCTCTCTCTCTCTCTCTCTCTCTCTCTCT
>OLKM01006779.1:0-13416 GCA_900291075.1 Melanogrammus aeglefinus
CACAATCAATTTTGGCTGAAATTACCTGTAAAGACAGTCTAAAAAATATTTGACATCTGTCACAAACACTCTAAAGTATTAGAAGGAACCCACAACATTGACCATCTAGCTCGCCCCCTCGCCGGAAAGTTTGAACGAGACGGAGACCTCTCGTCATATCACCATACCGCGAGGGCAGAAGCCTTGTTCTCTTCCCAAGCGTTTCACTATATGACAACACTAATGTTGTGTTGCATTCTTTTGTGGGAAACGTCTAAACCACTACACACAGCATTCAAAGAGCAAATGGTGTGTCCTAATTTGTTGTAGGATATATGATGTGTGCTTTGCTCAACAGTAGGGAAGGGTGGAATGGAAGATGGGGTAGATGAGAGGGGCAGGGGAATAGATGAGAGACGCTTGGCCACTAATTGATTTTATGAACCGTGGATTGTTTGCATCCTTACAGCACGCCACGTAAAACTGTGGTTATGCTTCCATCTTCTTGGGACATTAACAAGGTATTGCAGACATCAGGCTAATTGAACAAATCTAAACTTAGACAATTTGATTTTCGTACCGTGTTTCTCACATATATGTTGGCGTCGAGGTTCGGACTCAGAACCAGGCAGCGCATCCTCTGTTTCACACGTAGATAGATGTATACATAATGTCGGCCGGGAGGCAGTATTCCATAGACGGCTGTATAGTAAGCTGGTTAGGTATGGTAAAAATAAATTTCTCCTATTGTCTTAAAAACTGGTCTTTATCTGGTGATGAACATATCAAAAATTTAATCGTCAACCCATGTTTCTGATAGTATAGTGTTAGATATCACTATTGTCAAAAACGGACTGCAGAGAAATGCATGTGTGTGGTCCTTTTAAGGCCCAGCTTGCCATGGGCGGAGAGCCCGTCAGTCGGATATACTGGTACTGATCACTATGTGGGCCATGGAAGCTCCTCTTCTAGCCATCTCAGAGACGAGACTAGGTGTTTTTCAAACTTATAATTGTTTAAACGTGTTGTAAAGCCTAAAAAAGATGCCGCCATATTTTTGGGCCGTCTTAGGCCGTATTGCCTCTGGGATGTTACTACGTAGAGTCCCACGGTCACATGTACGTGCATCATGCAGCATGTGTACAACGTTTCATGATTAAAGAGCTTTTCAAGTAGAAATGGCAGCCTGTTGAAATGTTTAACTTCACGCACCGCCTAATGGTTATTCGGGCCTGTCCTCTGCATCCCTAACTCATTTTACAAGCTCTGCAAGCCTGTCAATTTATACGCCGCCGAAATTGTCAGCAATTACTCTATAAAAAAAAGAATACTAACTAATACAATAGGGTTCCTTCAGATTTGATAGGACCCCTTAAAAGAAGAATATGCAGAATGCAGTTAGCCAACGTAAACATGAGGACTAGTGGAGGCAGCAGGTATTGATACTAGTATAAGCTTATTGAAACTTATAAACATAAATGGATCTAGTATGTAACACATTATGTGTTACCCGACGTGTCTGAATTACACAGGGAAACTGTGAATTCATACTGAGTGTAAGAAGTAGAGTATTCCTGTAGTTGGCTATCTAGGGACCCAGAAGGTTGCAGGTACAAGTCCCTGAGCACGACATCAGACAAAATGGTCCCCACTGGATGGTTGATCCATGGATGTGAGATAAAATCCCAAACTGTGATAAATTATATCAGATCACTTTGTGAGAGGCTGTGATAAATGATATAGCACTGTGTCAGGCCTGTGATGCATGATATCATATCACTGAGTGCCAGGCCTGTGATGCATGATATCATATCACTGAGTGCCAGGCTGTGAGAAATGGCCACCATCTTCCTTTCTTCTTTTTATGTTGCTAAAAGGATGGATTCAAGGAACACAACAGAAAAACATCTATTCCACACTCAAAGGTATTGTCTTTGTTTAAAGCCAATGCATTTGTGTTCCCTCTTCAAGTAAACATTCAGAGAATGATGACAGCTCCTCGGGTGCCCACTACAGAATCTAAAGTCTGTCGGACGGACTGGACAGGATGGGGCCCATCAGCGACCAGCTCAGCCTAGGACCCCTGCAGAACCCCGTCCCTATCAGGGTCCAGCTCAGGCTAGGACCCCTGCAGAACCCTGTCCCTATCAGGGTCCAGCTCAGGCTAGGACCCCTGCAGAACCCCGTCCCTATCAGGGACCAGCTCAGGCTAGGGCCCCTGCAGAACCCTGTCCCTATCAGGGACCAGCTCAGGCTAGGACCCCTGCAGAACCCCGTCCCTATCAGGGACCAGCTCAGGCTAGGAGCCCTGCAGAACCCCGTCCCTATCAGGGACCAGCTCAGGCTAGGACCCCTGCAGAACCCCGTCCCTATCAGGGACCAGCTCAGGCTAGGAGCCCTGCAGAACCCCGTCCCTAATCAGGGACCAGCTCAGGCTAGGAGCCCTGCAGAAACCCCGTCCCGGTGCAGGGTTCAACTTCAGTGCCGCTCTGCACAGGGCGGCACTTTTTGAAACCTGATCAGACGACGGTACAAAACGCAGAAGGAAAAACACGCCGCCGAGGGTGATCTGATCTGACGACTAGCTCAATATACGAGAACCGGAGCTCGACTAAAAAACATAACCTTAACACCACGGTCGGATAAATAGTGAAGGTTGGCCTAGCTTGTTAGAATGCTTCTTCCTCCTGAAACAACACATGTCTGAAGTCTGAGGATGTGCGTCACTTCCACTGAGCGCAGGAAGGCGCTCTGTGACTGTGACCGACCCAATCAGGGTCCAACCCCGCCAAAATGTACCAATAGAGCGCAGCAGTGTGGTTCTGGAAGTAAAAATCCCATTCATTTTTATCATAGACATTTTGAGTAAAAGCCTTAATGTCGGAAGTAACCATTACAATTATACGTACCACGCGCCGTTATATTGTAAATCGATGGTTTTTGCTCCTGTAGAAGCAACAAGATTGAAAACGGGGCGAGAAAAACTAGTTATTTAGAAAAACACGTTTTATTCGCGATGTCATTGAAACCACTACACTACCCATAAATCCTGATGTGCGACAAGCGTTTTTGATTGGTGGAGCTCCCCGCCACCAGGAAACGTCTACTGTAGGCCTACCCGCGAAAGTGAGCGGGCCCAAGCCCCCAGGGACAGTGCATACTTCTATAATCGGGTCAAGGAGAGATGAAAATGTGTTTCCTTTCGAACATAGAAAAAGACAGCACTGTTTAAAATGAAATCGACTCCACTTTCCCTAACCGACGTCAATTTCGCGTGACGGCGGATATTGCCGACCTCTAGCCGTCTCTACTTTGAAACTAACACATTCGAAGATTGACCCACAGAGTACCTGCCTGCAGCAAAGCCCCCGGGTTATGGCAAAAACCAAGGAGGCCACAATCCGGCCCCAGAATGGCGCGGGTAAATTAGCGCTATAACGTAACGGAATCCGTGCGGTTTTGGCAGGATTCCGTACGGTTTTTTGAATGACTCATTATTACACTCCGGTTTATTAGGGTATGCAGAACGAGCCCCTCCCCTCTTTCCTGCTTGACCACTCAGTTTGAAGGCTGTCTAACCAATCAGTGAGGAGAATACCGAAGTAACGCTCTGTCAAGGCTGCAGTGCGTCCATGTTTCGCCGTCAGCATTAAAGCTGTGTTGTCTTTAATCTAGTTTCATACTACAATGTAATGACCACCACTAGCTAGTGGAAAATACATTTGTGTCTAGAACAGTGATATATTTGTATATGTTAGGCTATATTGAGATGGCAGTGTGCGCAATACACGTCGATATTCGGGGATGTCTTCATCCCCAGATTGTTCTCGATATGCAGTACTGTAGCCCAGGCCATGACATTACAATATTTCATGGATGCAAGCAAGCCAAGACAATCAATCTATATCTATAGCCTACATGACAACACACACGCACACACACACACCGACAGACACACACACACACACACACACACACACACACACACACACACACACACACACACACACACACACACACACACACACACACACACACCCCCAACACACACAACACTTAACCTATCTGTACTGACAAGTTTATTTCCCTCACATGACACTTTAAACACACTGGTAAAGCAACACTGACATATGAGCCTGCATTGGCTAAAGTTGTTGGGATGCACGTTATTTTATAACAGGGAGAGGCAAAGTTCTGCATTAAAATGCAAACACGACAATAATTGGCAGCATTCTTGCGCACTCAGAAGAACATGAATGTGTTCATGTTTTTTCTGAGTGCCAGGTATATAGCATAGACGGGCACACAATCAGTGAACTTGCAAATGAGAGCCTGCAGTATGAGTGACCGTTCTTGTGACATTGTTTAACCATCCATCTACAGCTAATACGATCAGATCACATATAAGCCCACAACAAGCCAAACACCACCACGGCAGGTGCGCTCTCTCTCTCGCAAATTCACACAATTTCTTCTTCTCCAACTCCAAGCCAAGGCTGTTTCACTAAGACCACAACTAACCAGCCTACTATCCACAACAATGCACAACAATCAGTTCTATACATTGCGTCTATCTTCTGTTTGGCGCACATGGCTAATTTGCATACTTGCACAGGACTGTCTGTCTCCGCTTGGCAAAAAAATAGAACGTATTTGTGAAAGTGCTTTGAATTCTGAATGCTGGACATGGTGAGCTTAAATACATTTAAGTGACCATTATAGAAAACGGAATAGGCCTACAAATGAATTATTGTAGGAATGCGCTAAAATGCTCCGTGTTTTTCTATAAATTATTGGAAGAGCCCGGCTGGGAAAGTCATAGTCACGCTGATTACAGGTGTTTTTAAAATGCGTACGGCTCTCCCAGGAGGACAGCCACGCAACACTGCTCTAAAAAATAAAGGGAACACTAAAATAACACATCCTAGATCTGGATGAATGAAATATTTTTATTAAATACTTTGTTCTTTACATAGGCCTAGTTGAATGTGCTGACAACAAAATCACACAAAAAATATTAATGGAAATCAAATTCATTAACCCATGGAGGTCTGGATTTGGAGTCACACTTCAAAAATTAAAGGTGGAAAAAACACACTTACAGCTGATGATCCAAACTTCGATGTAATGTCGCCTTAAAACAAGTCAAAATGAGGCTCAGTAGTGTGTGTGGCCTTCACGTGCCCGTATGACCTCCCTACAACGCCTGGGCATGCTCCTGATGAGGTGGCGGATGGTCTCCTGAGGGATCTCCTCCCAGACCTGGACTAAAGCATCCGCCAACTCCTGGACAGTCTGTGGTGCGACGTGGCGTTGGAGCGAGACATGATGTCCCAGATGTGCTCAATTGGATTCAGGTCTGGGGAACGGGCGGGATAGCATCAATGCCTTCGTCTTGCAGGAACTGCAGACACACTCCAGCCACATGAGGTCTAGCATTGTCTTGCATTAGGAGGAACCCAGGGCCAACCTCACCAGCATATGGTCTCACAAGGGGTCTGAGGATCTCATCTCGGTACCTAATGGCAGTCAGGCTACCTCTGGCGAGCACATGGAGGGCTGTGCGACCCCCCAAAAGAAATTCCACCCCACACCATTACTGACCCCACCGCCAAACCGGTCATGCTGGAGGATGTTGCAGGCAGCAGAACGTTCTCCACGACATCTCCAGACTGTCACGTCTGTCACATGTGGCTCAGTGTGAACCTGCTTTCATCTGTGAAGAGCACACAGGGCCGCCAGTGGCGAATTTGCCAATCTTTGGTGTTCTCTGGCAAATGCCAAACGTCCTGCACGGTGTTGGGCTGTAAGCACAAACCCCCACCGCTGTGGACATCGGGGCCCTTCATACCACCCTCATGGAGTCTGTTTCTGACCGTTTGAGCAGACACATGTTACATGTACATTTGTGGCCTGCTGGAGGTCATTTTGCAGGGCTCTGGCAGTGCTCCCCCTGTTCCTCCTTGCACAAAGGTGGAGGTAGCGGTCCTGCTGCTGGGCTGTTGCCCTCCTACGGCCTCCTCCACGTCTCCTGATGTCTCCTGGCCTGTCTCCTGGTAGCGCCTCCATGCTCTGGACACTACGCTGACAGACACAGCAAACCTTGCCACAGCTCGTATTGATGTGCCATCCTGGATGAGCTGCACTATCTGAGCCACTTGTGTGGGTTGTAGACTCCGTCTCATGCTACCACTAGAGTGAAAGCACCGCCAGCATTCAAAATTGACCAAAACATCAGCCAGAAAGCATAGGAACTGAGAAGTGGTCTGTGGTCACCACCTGCAGAACCACTCCTTTATTGGGGGTGTCTTGCTAATTGCCTATCATTTCCACCTGCTGTGGACAGTTGTGATTCACAGTGGACAGTTTGATTCACAGACGTGTGATTGACTTGGAGTTACATTGTCTTGTTTAAGTGTTCCCTTTATTTTTTTGAGCAGTGTATAATATTGACAACATTTAGATCAGGGGACACGCAACAAATATTTCGCACACTGCCATCACATTTATAGCCTATTACACTGTACTAAACAGAAATGTATTTTCCACTAGCTAGTGGTGATCATTACATTGTAGTGAAACTAGTAAAGACAACACAGCTTTATGCTACGGCGAAACATGGAGGTGTCACGTTAAAATTGTACCGGGGGCGAAAATTGTACCGGCCTACGTCATCGTTTGTTTACATCCTGACATGTTTCCAAACGACGAAATAACATAATACAGATAGCGGATCGCTATCTGTATTATGATAGATAGCGATAACAATTGTTTTTACTTTATATTTGTATTGTATTTAATTGTTTAATCGAAACAATAAAAAAAATTGCCCGCGAAACGGGCGATCGCGTCAAATGACAAATGCTTTGCCCGCGTCAAATGACATTTGTCATTTGACCGCGATCGCCCGTTTCGCGGGGCAATTTTTTTATTTGTTTCGATTAAACAATTAAATACAATACAAATATATAAGTAAAAACAAATTGTTATCGCTATCTATCATAATAACAGATAGCGATCCGCTATCTGTATTATGTTTATTTCGTCGTTTTGGAAACATGTTTTCTGCATCGCGTCGTCTGTTGCCGGGCAGGTTGTCAGGATGTAAAACAAACCGATGACGTAGGCCCGCGTACAATTTTTCGCCCCCGGTACAATTTTTAACGAGTGACGCCGGCACTGTGCAGCTCTCCGACAGAGCGTTACTCTGGTATTTCTCCTCACTGATTGGTTAGACAGCCTTCAAACTTCGTGGTCAAGCAAGAAAGAGGAGAGGGCTCGTTCTGCATACCTAATAGCCGGAGTGAATTCAATTCAAAACCGTACGGAATACCTCTGCTAAAACCGCACGGATTCCGTACGGTTTACGCACTTTTACCGCGCCATTTCTAGGGCCGGATTGTGGCCTCCTTGGCTTTCCATATGAATGGGGAACGCAATCAACAATAGCAGTCGTATTAACAACAAAACAAACATAACCCCGGCGCTACAATAATTTTAAAAGTAAGAATATCTTAAAAGTATAAAATATGTTTAAAAAATCTTGAAAAAGAAGCGCGATTCCAAGCTATTCTGAATATTTTAAAAAAATTGAATGGGAGTCAAAGGTGATGAAAATTGAGGAAGGAGTAGGCCTTCTATAGTCCCAAAGTTTGTAGAGAATAAGAAAGAAAGAAAGAAATAAAACTTATGAAGGACAATAGTTTGAGGCGCTGGCATGCAGCACCTTACCTAACTAGAAAATGCATTTTTTTAATAAAGCCACATAGATTAAGACATAAAGGGAACGTTAAAATGGCTTTAAATCAAGTGAAGGGATTTGAACAAAAGTTGAACAGTCTAAATGGAGTAAACAATGTAAATATGCACATTAAACTAGACGTTAACTTCTTTGACTTTGGCGTTTACAGGAGCCTAATACAATCGTTTCACAATATATAACGACTCGTGATAAGTATTCTTTGGATGGTTACGTCATTATATGGCTCTAATAATCAAATCCTCTATGAAAAAAAATGAATGGCATTTTTCTCTTCCGAAACCACACTTCTATATAAGTATAGCCTACTAATAAATAGGTTTATGATTTGATGACTTTTACCTTTTATTCATTATTATTTGAGTCATTATTGAGTCCTCAAAACTTCTAGATATATCTTCTTTGGAAAAGGATTTGGCAGCTCACTCTCAAATGAGAATATGTGGATGATATTGGTCCATATGGACTGGACCAAATGGACTAGTCTAGACCCGACTGGTCCACATGGACTAGTCTATTCCATATGGTCCAGTCCATATGGTCCATACTGGTCGATATGGACTAGTCCAGTCTCGAATGGTCCATATGGACTGGACCAAATGACTAGTTAGTCAATGTGGTCGAGTCCATATGGTCCATGGACTAATCAAAGTCCCGACTGGTCCCATATGTGGTCCGAGTCCATATGGTCCATGGACTCTAATCAAGTCCGGACTGGTCCATATGGACTAGAGTCCCTCCTGAATCCACTCAGTGCAGAACCGGTCTGACCCTACAGAGATGTGCAGGCCTGCAGTACACAAGGAGTTGGCCTGTAGGCGCTGCGCCACGAACGGGTTTGAGACGGGGGTGGAGATTTAGCTCTTATTCAGAACAGATGTGACGCCGAATCTCCACCCGGAGCTCCTCGTTGAAGAGAAAGGTTTCTGCCGACGTGTCCCTGTACTGTATGAGGACCAGCAGGTAGGACGGAGATCACTAATCTAAACTAGTGCTGTAAGTTTGGATAACAAAGGGTTAATAGGGTTAGTTATTTAACTGTGGAGAACCACGCACGCGCATCAGTCCGTTTTTAATACTGTGCTTATGAGTGTTAAATGTTATTTTAATACTGTCATGTGGAACGCAGTTGTACTTAGTGAAGTTAGCATAATGAACGCGAATGCGTTAAATTGAGGTTGGGCTTATGCAAAGACTTTACGTTTCGCTCACAGTACACCCAGGGCTGGGCCATGGCGTTGGGCTTTATTCACGTGTCTTATGTTTATCAAAGTTACAAGGAATGGACAACTGCATTGTTTTAAGCGAGATGTTTATGGAGCAGGAAATGTTATGAAGCATTAGTTATGTTGGCCTAAACTTCTCCAGGCTTGAATGTCGAGACGCTTGACTCGGTAGTTAGTTGCACCTCTACACTTCCTCATCGTGTTTTTTCTCATCATTTGCAGTTTATAGAATTAGTGATCCACAAGGATTTAAGACCGAATATATCTAACAAAAAAAAAAGTTGTTCTGTTGTTTTTTTGGACACCTCTTGCGTACGGAACAAGGAACAGGTCTGCCTTGTTTTGTCGACTGAATCAGCACACCCAAAGTAAATAGTTGTTTTTAACTACATGTATCAGATGATAGTTCTGTATGTTTCTCTGTGTGAGACGAACGATGGTAAGGCTCCAATGCGAGAGGGGGACGGCATTGTGCACATTTACTTTCTTTCACAGTCTAGGTAGTTTCCCCTTACCGGCAACACGGACGACCATTTGGCAATAAACATTGGATATACCGGTACTATGTGTGTGCACACTGCACAGAAGTTGTATATAACATGAACATAACCTAGCTGCTACCTCCCACCATATCTCAGCGATGAACCCTCAAGAGAAGGGGAGCAGAGGAAGGTTCTTCCATGCCTTAAACGATGAGACTACAAGCTGGAGTTAAAGTATTGATGGGTGTATACACATCCACCTAGTATGTACATGATCTCCATAATGCCACTTAGTGGATCCATGTGTTGCATATCTAAATAGATTATTACACTGCAAGAGGGATTGCATGGCTGCTCCTTTTCTTTGTGGGCCATTGATATATAACTCATTACACGTCCTCCTGTCATGGTCACACAGACCCTCAAGAAGGACCACCCCCCACGCAGCCCAGTCCTCCCTCGCAGTGGTGACGGGGGGGCTGTTCGGCGCACCACCAAGGGGGCGTTTGGGGCCACCATGGGCGGTGTGCTGGTGGATCGCGGGGGGAGGAGCCTAGACATCACCAAGACGACGGTCAGCTCTCTGGCTGCGGTGCCTGTCATGGGAGCAGGCCTGGTGAAGGGAGGCGTCTGTGCCCTGGCTGGAGGCGTGTCTGCAGTGGGTTCGGCTGTGGCCTCCAGGGTTCCCATAGGAGGAGGAGGAGGAGGCAAGAAGAAGGACAAGTCTGACTGATTTTGGGGAGGCTGCTTTTCTGGTTCATGAGCAAGCATATTTGCCTGTGTTTACTGTGCAGTGAGGGGGTGGGGGCCGGAGCAGTACTTAAAATGTGTGTGTGGACTTTTCACAAGGAGGCTCGGGCTCGATCCAGGGGGCCCGTTACTGGTACACCACGTCAAGGGTAAGGGCCCGTTTGAGCAGGCACCCACCCGTCTTCCCTTACCTTTCCATTTAATCAGTGAAACATTGGACAGTGTTTTATTTGAGTTAGCCTGAGGGGTGGGATCAGCAGTATAGACTCTGTTTCCTCAAGACAAAGCACAGGGGCTTTACTTGCAAGACAATCAGTGTATTTTACTGTACTAGCAGGAAAAAAAACATCTGGTGGTCTTTGGGATGTTTATTCTGAAATGAGTTTTGGTATGATCATTAGCCTAAAAGGTGGTTGAATCCCAAATAAAAGACAATTAGTTCAAATGCACATTTAAACAACATTGAATCATCATAGCATAGTTGATTTGGGTGAAAAACAAGAAAGTGTATGAACGTTTGTATGTACTTTGGTTTACATTACCTGGTAAATAAAGACTGAAAAAGATGACTTTGTAATACTTGTGAAAATGAGAGTTTTCATCCTAATATTTATTCATATAGATGAAACCCAGAAAATAACCAAACACTTTGAGTTATTTTTTGATCATTATAGGGATAAAATGGTAAAGACCAAATTTATCCTAAAGATGAGGTATTAGGTGTGTAATGTTACATACCGTCCCCCCCCCCCCAACCACACACACACACCCAACCACACACCACACACACACACCAACACACCACACACACACCAACACCACACCACCACACACACACCACACACACTCCTACTTCTACATTCAAATCTATACAAGATCGTCAAGTTACCATGCATCGTTCAAATAACAGTATTGAAATGTCAGCATGAAGTTGATTACAGCAGCAGTGCCCATAGCTCTCCTTACGTGCGACAGGTCACTTATCATTTCATTCTCTCTATGCTGACCGTGAAATAAATGTTCTTTATAACTCCGTCAGTCCTTTCTGTTCACATGATCCCCGCATTGCTTAGGGAAGCATATCCCTAACAATATATACATGATCTTGTTTGGGTTGTCATGTTATTTAACCAAGCATTGTTTCATTGATCCACTGTTGTGTACACGTAGTCCAAGAAACTGAAATCAGTCAGGCCAGTCTGCCATTACGTGTACATGTACAACGTAATTACATGACATTGCTCCAAGATCATTTTTTTAAGTGTACACACAAATAGAGAGTATCGAAATGTATTGGGGATGAACTTTTTCAACAGATAACAGTAAGATAAGGACATAGAAGAAGATAAAAACTTAAACTTCGTCACAAGTACAAACGTCTTTACATGGCACGTTCAAGTTTCACAAATAAACTTATACAAGACAGAATCAGGTCCAAAACAGATGGACCTAATCTGAATCAGGAAAAAAGCAAAGCAAGGCACAAAAAGGGAGGGACTAATGGAGTACAATATGTGTACCATCTTGTGACGTTCAGGTGGGATGGCATGCGGGCGTAAAATACCTTTCGCAAGGTGTTTCGTGCCACAGCGTCGACCTGGAGCATACGTCAATGATTTCGAGGGGGTGGTGGGGGGTGGGGCCTGATTGAATGGCTGTGGGTTGGGAAATAGACAATTATTTGCTGCTTGATGTTACTACCGCGGCAAGTTGTTTGCTGCTTGAATGGGATTGTGTTGTCCAGGCTGAGATCCTGAGATGGATTCATGAGTGAGACATACCACTAGTCAAAATGTCCTTGCGACATAAAACTATGAGCTTCCTCAGGCAGGTGAGGCCTAACGATTGTCTTGTATCAGAGTCAAGGCGTAAAGAATGGACAAAGATGTGTCGAAGCTCTGTACAATGGATTTAATAACGCACCATAGATTTGGATTAAATTGGCAGAAGATAACATAAAGTGAAAAGAACAAGCTCTGTGAGCTTTGTCGTTCTTGGCATAAAAATGTTCTTCTGCTGCAGAAGAAATGACAAAACATTGAACGTTATATAGGCCACGGTTTAATTTCAATAAGAATCATTAAAACATAGAATGGTTTGCAATTGAAAGTTGAACCACTGTACATTAGGGGTCCTGATGGGCCCCCTAGAGCGAGACCCCATAAGCACGGCCCACGGTCATCAGCCAGCCTGGGCTCCTTTGCCAGCAGTGCGAGCAACGTCCCTCTTATCTGTGGACGGATAACGCGGACAGGTGGGTATTGTGAAAACAACACAACATCGCCACATAAAATCTCCAACAAGTACAGATGGATGACTCACATTTTCTGACCACCTATCAATTGAATCCATTTTCGCCTTGTC
This sequence comes from Melanogrammus aeglefinus, assembly GCA_900291075.1. NCBI lineage: Eukaryota > Metazoa > Chordata > Actinopteri > Gadiformes > Gadidae > Melanogrammus > Melanogrammus aeglefinus. Next base: position 12,561 of record OLKM01006779.1, read on the forward strand.
CAGGTGTGCACACTCAGTGCTGCAATGGATATATACCGCTGGAAAAACCAACCATGTTTTGTGATGAACATTATTTAGGGCGCGGATACATGAAATTGATTATGATTCACCGCTCCCAGAGGGCTCATTCGCGATCCACAAAGGAAACATCTGGAAAAATGAGACGGCTTGTTGACTTGGGAACGCGGCCCAGGGAAGATAGATAGCACCGAGAGTGACAGAGTAACGGGTTCCGTTCGACATCGAACAAACTAACACACATTAGAAGGAAACAAACATATTCTGTTGTTTATCTGATAAAGTTGTCCAAAAAATATATTATAAGTAGATAAGGGTCCACAAGTAAAGTTTAGTATACGTGATATTTGGTAGATCCAAATATTTAACCATGCTATATATTACAACCACCGCAAATGAGGAGTCGCCACTGGGCAGCTGTTGTGGGTGGTTGAGTGGTGTCCCATCAACAGCGAACCCAGGTCAGAACAAGCCCTAAGATCCATCATTCGTTCACGAACGCACTTGTCTATAAAACTGGATCCCTCAACACCTTTCAACAGGAAAGTCGAATGCCCACATATGGAATCGATAGTGCAACAATCGCACTGTAAAAAAAAACGTTTGGTTAATGATTAATTAAGTTAACCAAATCTGGAACTATATTACCCGCCTTTTTCCCATTAGTACCTCTAATGCTTATCGAAGAACAATAGCTACAAACTGTCATCAAAACGAACGCACAATAATATCGGAAATTATAAACCCACTGTGATGGCTTTATTGCTTGAGAACATTATGGTTCATACTTCTTCGGAAAAAAATTCAGCTAGCAAAATGAATGAAGATTAAAATCACT
>OLKM01006780.1:0-13415 GCA_900291075.1 Melanogrammus aeglefinus
GGCTTCTTAAGCGGGTGTATGGATCACCTGCTTTTTACTCCACATGCCCTAGCGGCAGGGGGAAGGGGAGGGGTGGGGTGGGTCCGTACCCGCTGCCTTGGTGTTGTGGATCGTGTGGCCTTGCATGTGTCTGGGCTCTGCTTCAGCGCGCCCCGCAAGGGATGGTCGCTCCTGGATCACCTCCCGGAGTGTTGATCATCCTCTGTTCTCGATGCTGGAAGCCTTGAGCCGGAACAGACGCCAATTAGGCGCTGGTCGAGGACCGGCATCTCAGTGTCCCCTTCCTGCCCCCTCCGGGTACGATACAGTCGACTCCTGACTGTGTGACGCTGCTGCCGCTCAGTATTGTGAATAGGGTACAGCTGGGAGGGAATCGCTTCAACACCCTCCAGGGTGTTTGTTACCATCTCCCCCTGTCTGACCGTCCTCCACCGATAAGGAGTCCTGCTGACGCTGTGACGCTCTTACGTACAGCTTGAGGGGGAATCAGTGTCTACCACGCGTATATGTGGTCGTTGAACCTCTCCCTGTCCGACGGCCCGTCACCTCATAGAGGTGATGCGTGACGCCTCTTATTGGAAAGGAACAGCTTTAAAGGGGAATTCTACAATTCTGACACTCTAATATGGTTTCGTTGAATCCTCTTCCCGTCCGACGGTCCCCGTCACCAAGAGTGGGTTGAAACCGCACGCTCTTATGGAAAGCAGCTGCTGGAGGGGATCTAACGCCTTCCGTTTTGTGCTGTTGGCTCGTCCCCACATGTGGCCTTTGCTGGCTGTATATACTCTGCTGTAGCTGTGGAGAAAGCGACCACTTCCTCTGTCGCATCGCACAGCGTAAACCTGGAGAACCTATCAGTCCATGGAACCGGGAACATCAAATAAACAAGATATCCGCCAAAAGAACCCCCGCGACTGTGGAGAAATTAACGGCGGCCGTGGATGTTTAGAACTCTCGAAGCAGAGTATTGAGTTGCTCTAATCGCGTAGAATAACGGTCCCTTTCCTAAACTGACCTCTAAAAAGCAACCAGCGCTGCCCAGAGGCGGGGTTATGCAACAGTCACATAAGGATAAGCCGTCGCGCCTATATATAGACCGCCGCGAGAAGCAGGAAGCTCAAGCATTCAATGCTTGTGTTTTTTTTATTAAGTCACCAAACATCCACTACACAAACATACACCCACGCGTACACAAACCAAACCGGGAGCCGGAGACACAGATCACGTGAGTGTTGGTGGTGTGGGTGTACGCTTGTATGTGTGTTTGGTTGTGCATGTGTGTGCGTGTGCATGTGTGTGTGCCTGTGTGAGAATGTAAGGGTGAGTTAGTGTGTGTGTGTGTGTGTCTGTGTGAGTGTGGTTGTGTGTGTGTGTGTGTGTGTGTGTTTGTGTGTGTATGTGTTTGTGTGTGTGTATCATGAGTGTTATGGATGAACTTTGTGTTCCTGACAGTGATTGCTAGCCTGAAGACTGGAACGTGAGACAAAGTAGACAGGAACAAAGTTAACCGTTCCCAGGCGCCAATGTGGTTGATTTGGGGGGGAGAAGCTCCTCCAAACAATCAGCAGGATGGAGAGGGCGCACTTGGACAACTATGAGTGAAGCTATGAAACATCAGTTCTCTGCAGCAAAAGGAACAGAAATTGAAAACCCAGAGAGGATTGCGATCACACGGGTCAGATTCATGAATGGAAACCCTGATTCATGAATAAAACCTAGAAGACAATATCCTACCGCAAAATAAATCCACAAAACCCCACGGCAAAAGGAATAAACCAATAGATCGAACACGTAAGACACAATAGGAGCTCTGATGCTGTATTAAACACACGAAATAGGAAAAAATGGTAACCTGTGTAATTTAGGTTATCCTGCTGTAATACAGTGATCCCTATGGCAATCCTCCATTAACTTGAAAACTGTGCTCTAAGGAAGAGGAACATTCCCCCTAACCACTCTTGCATGCCAAGCTGAACATTGTCATTGTACCGAGCACGATCTGTTGTCGGAGGTGGGGGTCCTTCCCACCCAGAAGGCGAACTTGCAGGGGTCCACCCTCACGGGTCGTTCCACTCCCAGCTCGGAAGTCTCGGGTCGGTGGGATCTGGAACGAAACAGATTAGAAACCGATTCACAACGCAGCCATGATAACGTGACGCACTGAACATCCGCAAGGACCTGCTCCATCCCAGGCGGAAACAATAGCAACCTCACCTGCAGTTCTCATTCTAACATTACTTTGGTTTTTTTTCGTTATTTGCAGCTACTTCAGCGTTTCAAGCGCAGCAGGCGTGTAAAGCAGAGCCAAACATTTGACGGGACACGCCCATACACCCTCAATAGAAAGTCAAACACCAACACAATAATACCGGTTCGCCTGATCCATAGAGCACATCTCCAATAGAGCCTCCCAACGACAAACAGTCTTGCTCTTGTCGAGGATTGCTGTTCCGTTGATCTTGAACCTCCTTGCTGGAAGACCAAGGGACATCCGAACAGCGCAAAGGTGGCGCTCCGCCCTGCGAATCAGGTCTTGGGGTCCACACCTGAAGGACCCTGCAGATCAGCTCACCCGGGAGCGATTTCCCTGTCGAAGCCTGCGGCGGACATAAGGGAAAGACACGCACACAATAGTACACACACAAACGCACACCCACGGGCGCGCGCTAGCGCGCACACACACACACACACACACACACACACAACACACACACACACACACACACACACATACACCCCACACCACACACACCACAACACGCACCGCAGGTCAATGCTCGTCCGATTCTCACAAAAATATATTAAGAAAAACAAGTTTGCAGAAATAATATGAAGACGATGTGAACAAATCTTATTTAAAATAGACAAAACTTAGAAACTAATACTAAGATGAAACTAAAGTAAATACAATAACATAACTGAAATTGACCATTTCATAGTATTGTTAGGGATTAAACCTTGGAAAAAGCATTATCTAATTTGACATCCAATAAGCAAGGGGACCAAGAAAGCCCTCCTTTAATTGCACGACACAGTGCCAGACTGTAATAAGGCCAAGACGAAGAGAGCTCAGACTAATTCAAATCCTGCTCATAGGCTTCTAGACAAAACAAAAGTGCGGAGAGCAACATGATTAACGCTTGCTCTGGGCCCAGTGTACGTTCAGAATCACCTCAAAGCCTTCTCACATGAATGGGTTTACCTCAGACATCACAGCGTCAAAGCTAGAAAACATCTTTAGCGCCATTAAAAACCTATCTCTTCAATGAAGCTTTATACACCATTATATAAGACAAATGATCAGCGTTAATTGCAATTTGGCCATGCTTTCTTTTCTCTGCTGCTTTAAGGAATTATCATATTGTTTTTTAATAACTAAAAAAATATATGGTTTCTTTCTTTGTGCGTTCGATCTACAGCCCTTTCGAGCCATTCTTATCTTTAATAATAAAGAAAAAAAAAACCTATTATATTTAACAGATTGCTAATAACTTAAAAGCATGTAACGAATAAGCAATGCAAAAATACAGAAAGAAAAATATTGTTGAGTTATCAATGAAATTTTATGACATTTGACAGAAAACTGAACTGCTCATCCTCAAGAATTTTGTGTGTTTTCTGTTGTGCGCGTATGTGTGATGTGTGCATAGAGCGTGTGCGTGGTGGCTTGTGTGTGTGGGGTGGTTGTGGTGGTGTGTGTGCATATGTGATGTGTCGTGTTCTCGTGTAGTCTGTTTTGTGTGTGGGTGTGGTTGTGTGTCGTGTTGTGTGTGCATGTGTAGTTGTTGGTGTGGTTGTGTGTGTGGGTGTGTGTTGTGTGGGTGTGTTGTGTGTGTTGCAATATGTGTTGGTGTGTGCTTGATGTGTTTTGTGGGTGTTGCTGTGTGCTATGTGTGTGCGCCGCGTGTGTGTGTTGTGTGTGGTGTGCATGGGTGTGCGGTTGGTTGTGTGGTGCATAGTGTTGTGTTGTGTTTCTGTGATGTCGTTTGTGTGGTTGTGCGTGGCTGGTGCGTGGTTTGTGACGGGTGACAACCCAGCCGCGGAGTTGGGGGATACGCAGTCGCCAGGTTGTTCCACTCCGCCCGCCTCCAGAGCGTAGTGCCGTGTTATGTATTCCGCCCACCACCCCAGCTGACGGCAGGCAGGTGAGGAAGCACCCACGTCCAGCCATGGAAGTGCATGGCGTCGCGTGGCCTCTTGGGACGCTGAGCAAATTCACCTCCAAGGCGCCTTGATCCCCTTCCCCTCCTCGCAGCAGGCAAGAGCTCCTAGCACGCGCGCACACAGGCAGCAGACGCTTGTAACTCTTTGTAACAACATTAGTACAATGGTGCACGCCCGATAAAAGATCGGGTTCCTTCCCCCTCCTTTTTCCTTTATCGACGTCACAACATAACACATTTTACATTACAGTAGGCAATTACAAGCTTTTTATCCAAAGCGACGTACAAACAGTTTCGTGAAAAAGTGAAACAATATATCGTCGTACACGAAAGGACGTTCATAGAACCAAGTGCAGTAACACAACGCTAGCACCAATTCCCCGTTACTATGCATGATAGCAGCTACTGGCAGTTGCTACATACAGAATTACAAATACAACACAATAGCAATACAATACATTCATCAACGTCTCGCACTTAAAATATAAATTTAGCCATTGTGTACGTCTATCCTAGCTGTCTTAGTTTATACGGGGAAAGGGTTAAATCTAACATTGTTATTGGCTTTGCACTTGGTTCTTATGAACATCCTTACTGTACAGAGATGTATTGGTTACTCTTTCTTCTGAACTAAGGCAGTTATGGCAAGGACGCTTTGGAGAAAAGCGTCTGCTGAATGCCCTTAAATGTAAAAGTAATCAACAAAATGGCAGACGGATCTCTATTCGGCGACGGCCGCCTCCACTTTGTTGCGTTTCTCGCAGCTGTGTTTCTCGGCATTGCGTCTCCTGGCTCCATAACCTGAAGCAGCAGCTGGTACTTGGGGATCCTCTTGTACTGGTTAGAGAGGAAGACGAGATGGAGTTTCCGAGTCTGTGCCTCTGCTGGATCTCCTGGTCCAGTCACCCGCCCCGAACCATAAAAAGAAAAGAAGCGCATTTCAACGAATAAGACCAACAAAAGAAGAAGAAGCGTGATAATGCTAATAATAATTCAATGAACTAGGACCCAGCCACCCTAACAAAAGGAATCTAAGCAATACAAACAGTGCTATTCATGCACTAATTGCATCGCAGAACTCCAGTTCGTTGGCATTTACAGAGCTAGGAATATTACTGCTGCGCAAAACGACGCCTTCCGAGAAGGAGGTAAGTGCTTTGCCGAGGCCAACTTATAACTGTGTTTCTCGATTTAGCTTCAACACACCTTATCTTGTGTCGTGTCTATGTAGTTCGATCCACTTACGTTCAAAATAGGGGCCCTGCATGTCCTACAGGATGAGCTAGCTGTGGAGTCGGGCTTGTTCTTACACGGAGTTGAGACGTACATCTGGAACTTGTCGCCTGGCAGAAGGTAAACATGAGAGAATCAAACTTTCAATACACAGCACATCAATTGAGGAATGCAGACGTTGAGTTAAAAAGACAAGCTGTATCATGTTACAGATGAGTGGTTAACTTATGTTCCCTGTCAAGGGTAAAACCGTGTATCTTTCGATGGGTTTCAGAAGTGTCAGCATTTTTTATTGAGACATGGTTACGGAGACAATTGCTGTTACCCAGGTGACGAAGCAATGGCCCACATCTTCTGGAAGCTGCTCATATTTCTCCAACTCCTTGAGGAAGATACTGTAGGAATAAAAGGCAAACATAGTATATCAGGTCAATCGGTTTTTCCTTTTGTGTATATGTAGGAGTGTCTGAAACGTAGGACTGGGAGGACAAAACTGAATTTCTGGATTTCTGGCGAACTCTGAGCTTTATTAAAAAATAATAATAATAATAATTATGGATTTTAATTTAAATCTTTTAGGAGTGTTCTCCATTGCATTGAGTTTTTAAACTGTTCTATTCAAGTCTGAATGCTAATCAAAATTAAAATGACGTTACACATGTCTGTGACTAATGTGGCCAATGACTCAACTGCCTTATGCCAGAGTTATGGCCTTTAAAACTAATTATGCGGCACAGCCCACACTATGACGACAGTTGTAGTCAAGGGTCTGCGAAACCGTCTTCAGTTAAGCGGCCGTTTCCACTGACTTGTGGTGGAACTCGTAGAGGTCCTGCATGTTGCCGAAGATGATGTGCTCCTTGTTGATAATCCCCTGGTGGATCTTCCTCTACACCGCTGGCATCTCCCACAGGTACGTCTGCGACACCAAGAAAGAAGAGGGCAACCGTTCAGCATACAACGGGCGGACATCTTTGTAGTCCTTGTGGACATATTAATGAGGGAATAATGTAAATAGGGTGATGATTAGAAAACATGTTTTGGGGATTTATGTTCAACAACTGCATACATATCTATTACTTGTATGTATTATTGCTTTGCCAAATACTCTGATCTGCGTTGGTCAATAAGGGCATTAGGCGGTCGGTTAATTCTGTACAGACCGTTGCTATAAATAACCAACCGTTGCTATGGACACTATTTCCAAACGTATATGCAAACCGACTTTTTTCATTCATTTCACATTGAATTAAGCGCTTATTAAATCATTGTAACAATTCTTTGCTGTTATATTTAGTTTCAAATGATTGATTGATTTCGTAAGTAACAATGGTCTAAGTGGGATAATATACAGCGAGCCTGATATTATTTCTAAATCATAATTCCCCCTAAATATTTGTCTACTTTTTCTGTGTGTTTTGTTTAGTAGGGTGGTTAATTCTTTGAGCTGATGGGGATTTGGCTGCTTTGTTCTGCCCCCATGTGTGTGTTCCTCTGGTGTGTTTGTTTGCTTGCGGCGGAGATTGGCACGCCGCTCACATCCATACACTCCCGTAGGTCCCTGACGTAGGTCTTCTCTGTTTTGGATCAGCTCTGCCATGATGAACCTGAAAAGACCGCCACATTGTTAGAGCCCACAAAGGCCTCCCTCAAAGCGGTTCCAGTCGCAAACAAAAATCCATATTCACACAAAAAATGTTGTGCCGACGCCTCCATTTTGGAATTAATCTACCCCAAAACAAGAAAGATATACAAAAACAGGAAAGAGTAACAGCGATCCAACCAGTCGAGACTCTAATTGAATATCCACACATTTACTCCCCGTTTACGTCCGTGTATCCACAGAGTAAGCCTCCGTTTTGTAAGAAACACGACTCGAGGAAGGCGTTGCATTCAGTCACTGCAATGGCGCCGTATTCTCCAGAGGTAACTTAACCTGCTTAGGGTTCCCTTTACACAGCAGCAAAGAAAGAAAACGCAGACAAGAAGGAGATAATGGTCTGGGGCGGGGGGGGGGAGTGGGCAGAGCAGCAACGACGCCGCCCGCGTACACAACAGCAGCCCAGCCTCGATCAACCTCATTATCTCGCCCCCCCGTCGTTGTGCTGTGTTTTATAAAGGGCGACTGCAGAGCTGATTTGTCCGCAAAACACACACACGCACGACGCACGCACGCACGCACGCACGCACGCACGCACGCACGCACGCACGCACGCACGCACGCACGCACACACACACGCGCGCGCTGGCGGTACCGGGTGTATGTGTGTGTTTGAGTTTTGGTTGATGGACTCTGAACAAGGGAAAGGAATAAAAACATTCAAATTGATAACAGGGAGGAATCTGTGTGAGGCTTTGATCCGCTCAGGCACATTCACACTTTCTGTGGTCTTAATGAGGTAACACATGCAGTCGAGGTCTCGTTTAGCATTTTGGAAAGACAGCTAGGACACCAGTCGTCGTTTGTCTACCGAGGTACAGGAGAGACACTTATAAAGTAATTACAGTGATAATATCAGTGATCCCTGGAAGTGTGAATTGAAAGGCTGTTTCAATGAGATATGAGCCCCAAGGGTACGTTAAAATGAGTTCAAGGAAGAGTCGTTCTATATGGCTAATTCTTAATTAATTCATTCTAAAGTTGTTCTTTTGAAGATGGTGTTGGACAGTAAGGAAACTACCGAATCATAATGGTAATATATACAATTACAATTAGGGCATTTGGCAGACATCGATTAATACACATATTGACACACCGACAGTAGATTCAACCATGCAAGGCGACAGCCAGCTCGTCAGGAGCAGTTAGGGTTAAGTGTCTTGCTCAGGGACACACGGCACTCAGCTAGGAGGAGTCTGGAATCGAACTAGCAACCTTTCGGTTACAAGACAACTGCTCTTCCTCCTGAGCTAAGCCGACCCCACACTGTCAGAGTTCCCTTAAGGTGTTGAGTAAGTGCATGTGAGTGCATGTGAGTGTGTGTGAGTGTATGCGAGTGCACGAGAGTGTGTGTGTGAGTACACATGAGCGTGTCTGAGTGCATGTGAGTGTGTGCGAGTGTACGTGATTTTGTGTGAATGTGTGCGATTGCATGCGAGTGTGTTGCGAGTGCACGTGAGTGTTTGTGTGTTGTGAAGTGTACATTGGAATGTGCGCCGGTGCACGTGTAGAGAAATTATGCGAGTGGCACTTGTGTGTGTGTGACCGCTGCGTTACGCACTCTTTCCTGCGGGCGGACACTTCTCTTTCTCCTCGTTGAGGTCATGGGCAGGCGTCCCTCAGCTTTGACCTCTGACCCCAGGGCCGCTGGCGGGAAATGATGTCCAGCTGGAGGTCTTTACTCTGGTGGACGGAGGGAAAAACAGCCAACCACGGGTCAATGGGAAATCCAAGCTTGTGAGGGACACAAATACGATTAAAGTTTGGATGGTCCATTGTATATTTTTTACTTTGTGCTCTGAATTAACAGTTGAATGAACAAGATGATTTGGTGGGTGCTGTGTAATGTTGTGTAAATGTCCGCCATCAGTCAGCCAACGGTTAGTGTAATACTGGTTTAAGAGTTGGCTATGGATCAATACTATAATCATCCCGATAGCAAATTTGGTTGTCACAGCAGCATTATAAAAAGAAAACATTGACATGAATAGGGAATAATAATAAGTATGGAATCACGATAATAAAAATATTCTACCACAGTTGAATTTTACATTCAGATAATAACATGAGATAGTTATAGTGTAACAATAATAATAAGGTGTAGGTAAACATCGTGTTTAAAGCTGTTTTAAAGCAGTAGAACAATCGTGTTCTCACAAAAGAGTTTAATTAGCAGAACTCTTGTATATCTCATATAACTTTTTACTTATATACGTTCTTATTAAGATCGTATGAGGCGCTATATATATCAAATGTATTAGTATTTCCCTTGTCTATAACATTCTACAGGAAACGGAAAAGGAAACGTTCTCCAAAACGTGGCGAGAAACCAAACCAAACCCAAAAAAGTGATTCAGGAGTTACCTTCCCGTTCAACTGACAAACGTAAACAAAAGACAGGAAACACAAATAAAACAGCTAAAGGGGGCGTTGGGGGGACTCACAGCCTTGTTGGAGTCTGAGGAGATGCCGAGCGCTGACTCCAGACAGCCCCGGTACTTGTCCATGCGCATGGAGAAGTCCCGGTAGCGCTTATCCACGGACGCCACCCATTTCTTGATCTCCACCGCGTGGGCGTGGCCCTTGTCGCAGAAGCCGTCGGCCAGCTGGATCAACAGCTTCACACGCTCTTTGGTTTGCTGTGGGCGACCCACGGCGGCAAGAGACATAGACACGCAACGCAGAGAACGAGAGGGAGAGAGAGAGAGAGAGAGAGAGAGAGAGAGAGAGAGAGAGAGAGAGAGAGAGAGAGAGAGAGAGAGAGAGAGAGAGAGAGAGAGAGAGAGAGAGAGAGAGAGAGAGAGAGAGAGAGACAGAGAGACAGAGAGACAGAGAGAGAGAGATACAGAGAGAGAGAGACAGAGAGAGAGACAGAGAGAGAAACACAGAGAGAGAGACACAGAGAGAGAGACAGAGAGAGAGGAACGGTGGTACAAAGTGTTGGCATAGCAGTGAGACAAAAAAAAGGAGAGAGAGAGAGAGAGAGAGAGAAGTAGGGAGATGGGTTAACAAAAGGTAGAAAGATACAGAGAGAGGGAGAGAGACAGACACACAGACAGGGTTAACGTTTGGTTTGGTAACAGGGAGAAGTACAATAGATCTTTCTATTATAACACAGTTGCATACAAACAGCGGTGGGGCCGGACAATACAGCCTGCCCTGGGTCTGGGCCAAAGGGTGGAAGGCTGAACCAAATAGGCCAGTCTCAACACAATGCTCCTGCATGGCGCACAATGCACTGACATGGACACAAAAACTCAACGCACGGTTCTTACTGTGAACAGCATGCACTTTACAAACACACTTTGATACGAGCATATGAACGAACGCTGCCAATATGCCACTCAGATGGACACAGGTTGGATTTTTTTTGGCTGACATGGAGACGATTAACCACGCACACACGAACACACACGCACACACCTTGGCTGTGATCTGGGCAAAATCACACAGACACACAGACACTCACACACATACCTATGCTGTGATCTGGATAAAAACACACACACACACTCACTCACTCACTCACTCACTCACTCACTCACTCACTCACTCACTCACTCACTCACTCACTCACTCACTCACTCACTCACTCACTCACTCACTCACTCACTCACTCACTCACTCACTCACTCACTCACTCACTCACTCACTCACTCACTCACTCACTCACTCACTCACTCACTCACTCACATCACACACACACACACACACACACACACACACACACACACACACACACACACCTTGGCGGTGATCTGGAAGTCCTCGTGCTCTTTGAGCAGCTCCTGGGTGTGGTGGATGCTGGAGCCCGTGGAGGTGTGTGTGGACAGGTAGAAGTCTCCCGTGTCGTGGATCCACTCCAGTGCCTGGGGGCCAAGGGAGAGAGGGGGGGGGGAGGTGAGATGGTTCATACATTCACCTGTTTAACCCTTTACAGCGAGGAGAATTATTTATTACACAATAAAGAAAACCAAGAGTTTCTTCATTGTGGAAGCCCAAAAAAATATTGAAAATGATGCGCTGGATTAAAGCATCTGCTGAATGACTGCTGAATCTGCTGAATAAAAATGAGTTGCAGCCAATTTAGGGATAATTTAGAAGTTGCTCGCTAGCAGAAGAAAACTCTCTCAGGCAAATATAGGCCTGAAATTGAGAAAACATGCAGGCAGGGAAAAATGGATTTCTGCACACACTGCTATTAGTCATTCCCCCCTAAAACTGTGAGACTCTAAGGCTATGGAATACCAACATCAATGAAAAACTCAATCAACATTTTATTTGATCCGATTACCCACTCATTGCCCAATTATTATTATTTGTCCTTGCTTTCAGCGCAGTGTGCTCCACTTCCTATGTGGGGCAACAGGTGAGTGACTTATTGGATGGCACTGACATAAAGAGACCAATCAAACACAGGGAGGAAGAGAGGACAAGCAAGAACTTTGGGCCCTGGGGGTAAAACCTGGATATCCCTAGAATAGCCATGTCCTAGAAACCCTGACATAATGTGATTGGTTGCTGCGAGTTCCGCGGTGCCTGCGCAGTTCTGCGTTTGGGCCACTAGAGGGAGCAAACTACCCGATGTTTCACCATTCCAGACTTTTTTCCTCTCTTTTCACAGCTGGTGCGATTCAGATGGATACCGCCGACCCAATTTTAGCAAATAAATCCATTGACAAACAATTTGGAGTTGACAAATTCAAAAAGTCTGGGGAACACACTAACGTGACCATAAGTAGGACTTAATTCTTTCAGATACTTTTCTGTTTAGCGCTCAGGTGCCTGAAAATAAAAGCTTTTTAAGGTGCACCTGAATTCATCTAGCAACAATAACATCCATTAATTTACCTCCATACCTTGAGTCCCTCAACATAACAATAGACTTTGCCTTTTGGACAGAAGCGTTCTTTCCCATGTTGTGTTTTCTTTTGGGGGACATATTGCAGGTTGGGAGGTGGGGGGGGATGCATAATTCCAAGAGAGTGGCTCTGTAATAAGGCAGAGCGGTTGAAATATCCTATGGTGTGCAATCACAGCAGCTCCAGACAGTGTTTTGCGGCGCTTGTCTCTCCCTGTCGGGCGGTCTGCGTGGCTTCCCATACACTTTGCACACTGCATCATTACAAGAGTATAGAAGGCCCAACGCGGGTCGAAACAAACACTACGGAAGACGTAGGGGGGGGGCGGCTTTAAAAAGGAAAACACAGCAAAATGATTCACATGTTCCCGTGAATCGACTCTCAATCAAGTCCTGTTGTTCAAATCGTTTTTCTCGTGTTTGAATCACAGCTAGGGTAGCTCAGGGCTAAATGTATACTTGTGTTGTGTTTCAGTGAGTTTAGCTCAAACAGACAGGCTTGACACAATGGGGCTGGGGGGGTAATACAGTGGTACAGATGTATTGAGTATTGTAGACAGTATAAGTGGTAGTAGAGTTCTGTTCGGGACTTTTGGAGGAGAGACAAATACAGCAAAAAGGGAAGCATTATATAACCCTATACAAACTATTAAGTATGCACACATACACACACAGTTGCAAACACTCGCTTACACACAGCACACAAACACATACACAAACGAACAGTCGCTCACACACTCACACTCACACACACACACACACACACACACACACACACACACACACACACAGGGGCCCACCTGCTTGGCGCTGCGCTCAAACACTACGTATTGCTGACACTGGTCCAGCCTCCTCTTCCTCATGGTCCAGAAGTGGAGCACCCTGTTCTCCCTCTGAAGCAGCTCATTGAGGATGTCTGAGAGGAGGAGAAGAGAGAGAGGAGAGCGGGCTTTTATTCTGAAGGTTTACCAAGGTGAACACACCCAACCCGAGCATTAACTTCCTCCTACCCCCGAAACAGTGGGAAGAGTGGTCTGTTTTGCTTTTGTTTTATTTATTCATGGTCTACTATAATAACTTTGGTTTTTATTGCTTACATGTTCGAAATAAGGACAATCAATCAATCAATCGCCCTGACGCCGGACTAAGAAGGTGACAAAGGAATGCGATGTGCTTCACACACACGACTGTTTTTTAGTTTGAAGTATCATCAGTTCGGTGTGAGGCCGTCCGGCTCCTAAATCACTTTCAACAAAATCACATTGTTTAACAGCTCAACATTAAGTACATTATGTGGAAGAAAGTACTGTTACTGTTACTCACTTTTATTTCTAGGCTTGACTGGCAAACCAATGATCTTTTGCTTTCAGTTGGCTTAACTTTCCTCATCTTTTTTTTTTTTTCTCAATTTGGCATATTGCCGAAACGCATCTGAAATTGGGGGATGGATTTACGTTGCCAGTGCCAGTGCCGTTGCCAGTTGCCAGGTTGTTAATTT
>OLKM01006781.1:0-13414 GCA_900291075.1 Melanogrammus aeglefinus
ACCAGTCCTTCACATCACACCCCACGGGGTGTCCACACCACATGGCGTCCAAGGGGCTGGGCGGTTCACGGAGAGCCACTAATTCACCTGTGCGGCCACCCCAACCATAAATCCGACCTAAATCGAAGACCCGCCTGGAAATGGAGACCCATCTGTCCAGCTAACTCGTCGGAGGGTGTCAACACCATCGATGAGTGTACCCCGCAAGATACGGATGTGGCCCCTCACGATGCGCCTCCTCGCATATCCTGATCAAGAACTGCCGGCGCCGCGACCGACCCCAAGGTTGCCCCTAAGAACAACCCGAAAATGGTCTGGTACAAACCGACGGGATGCTGCTTAGAGCGATCATCCGGACTAATCGCCTCATGCGGCCGTGTAGACAAGACCCTGACCGGACTCTGCACACAGGCACTATGGATTCTCTCTGAATTTCCTTCGGCCCAAAGAGCCGAACTCATGGCCATGGTTGTCGCCCTTTGAGGCGTGATCGGCCTGTGCCTCGAACACTCTACAGCCGGACAGCAACTAAGTTGATGAACTCTGTCATGTGAACGCCTCTCAAGCAGAGCGGAGGGGAATGCTGACCTCCGCTGGTGCCTCCACGGAAGCACAGGGACCCATCGTCATCCTCTTCTCCAGCCATCCACGACCCGAACGTAATGTCCGTCAACAAAATGCAAGCGCCACCCCAAAGGATTTTCCTAGTCTCTCTGAGGCATACAATGCCGCCCGATGCGGCCGCAAAAGAAGAGCAGGAGGCTATACTCCCCGCCACTATCCTCCTCCTGCTGGACCCCGCAGAACCAACGAACCCTTCAACGGCAGCCAGAGTGACCACTTAATATGAATCAACCGAGAAAATGCCAGGAACCGCGGCCCCTACAGAAAAGAGCACTGGATCGCGCGGGGAGTGTACCCAGGAAGTCCAAGATCTAACGTTACTATTCGCTACTCCACGGCAACCGGCACTGACACACTCTTTCTCTATAGTCGATTCCCCACCATTACCCGCACTCATCATGCCACAAGCCGCAACCATGGAAGAACGATCCAACAAGAACTGGTGCACCCCGAGTGAAAGCCTACATCCAAGAAGTGGGTCAGAGACGCCATGCGTTGTCAGATACAACCCACGCCCCGCCACAAACCTCCAAAAGGCATCTCCCCGTTCTCAATTGCTTTCAAGAACTCTACATGGACTACAACCGACATGGGGATGGCAACCGGGTGCGGGGGATAACGTATCCTGGTAATTCATTGACCGGTTCACCAGAATGGCTGCGAGTTTCCACCTCCCGAGAAGACAGGCATCGGTCATTCAAGATTTTGCTAAAATGACATCAATCCCACGATGGGCTAACCCCAAGCTGATCTGCTTGATAACGGAACGCACTCTTCAACGTCTTGCTGCAGGAGGTCGAGGCGCTCTGGTATAGCTATCGGGTTTGGCTCCGTCTACCATCGGCAGAGTCAGGGGCTGGTGGAGAGAGCAAACCAATCATAAAGGCGTGATCGCGAAGACGAAATTACCCGGAGACACAGGCCTTCTGCAGAAACACCTGTTACGTGACGAACTGGCGGCTACGCAACGCAAAGAAGATGACTTGGTTGGACGCCCTCTTTGGGCACTGTTCAGCGTCGCGCTCCAACTAGCTCTGAGGAGTGGCCGCTAGCCCTTTGAGTTAGTGACCGGCAGGCATGCCGGCCTCACACTCCCCCAAGGGACAGTGCTAGATCATTATGATGAAGCGCCCTAGAGTATGTCCAAGCCTTACTCTGCTTCACGAGGACTGGTCTTGAGTCACCACCACGCGACCCCTGTACGAGCCGCCCGCTCGTCAACCCGGAGACTGGTGGGTCAGGTATAAAAGACAGTCCTTCAGCCACGGTGGGAGGGCCCTTACAAGGTGCTGTAGCCACCCCTTTCCGTTCCCTGCAGGGAAAGCGGCGCCCGCTGGGACCACCTGTCCCACCGCAAGGCCGACAGACCCCAACGACGCTCCTTTGCGCCATCAAGCGTGAACCTGATCACTGCAACCATGGGACTGCTAACCCGCGACGACGCACGAAGGTCGACCATAGAGACGCCGTCAACATCATAGTAGGAACAACCAGTGCCCATACTACTGCTCCTCTCCTTTGGAGTTTGATGTCTATCGGTCAAGCTTGACACGCCCCTTCCTACTGACACGCCCTTACCCAACCTACCACCCACCCGTCTACTTCTACCAACTGCCCCCTGGATCCCCGTTTTTCACCCGTCTCGACACCGAAAAGACACGTTTCAACAATCACAGAGGCCGTCAAAATCCCCGAGAACCTGCCTTGACATGCATGGTAGGGCTATCTCTGACCTACACCTATGGCACCACAAGCCTCCTACACTCTTCTTATGTGACATCATCCACTGCCGGCCACGTCGCTCGGCTGGGATCCGTATGAGGTATACGTCTGCACGCCACAGGCGTCACTTCCAAGGGTGCAAGGCAACTCCTAACATAACATGGTCGAACTAACAGTTTGGTTGCGGGCCTTGGAGCATGTTGCTATGGTCTGTCGGGAGACCGACAGGATCAGTACGTCACCGAACACCGCACTCATATTCACCTCACCAACACCTACGCGTGAGAACGATGGAACGCACTATCTACAGAGTAGGGGATTCCTTTCCAAGGGTAACGGTAGAGTTGTTCTCACCCTCCAGAATGTCACCACTAACCCATACCGCGGGTGGGGTGAGAGCTGGAAGACGGTCACGGGGGAAGTACGCTCGCTACTGTGGTGGTCGACTCAGACCGGTCCTACTTCGTGTTTGGCGTGTCACGATCATAGAGGACCCGTGGCCTTGCTTAAGGTGAATTTCGTGCATGCCCCTAAGCCGCGCCCTAACTATTTAACTGTTGCGTCACCCCACAAGAACAACATCACACGCACTGGCCCGTCACGGTCTATACCATTGATTCCACGGGTCAGCTACCCGCAACGATTCCATTGCGCTCGGCAACCGGCTACACAGATGACAAATGCATGGCTGAACTGGATCGCAGGCTACTGTTAATTCCAGGGTCTGACCGACTGCGTTGCCTGTGCCTCAGCGGCGCCCACCCTCGTGTCCACCACCTGGTGTTAACTTCACTGGCGACCTTTTGGCTCTCATTGCCTCTTCGCCTGTTCATGCGGCAGCCCCTAGCAGATGCGTCTCCTCGCTTCCCTGTTTCCCCCGGCTTAACGACTCCATTCCCCCGGTGTTCACACTCCTGGTGAGGGTACCCACTCTGCATCACCCGCGTGGCCCCATTGACTGGTCGGTCGTACACTCCGTCATGGTGCCACTCCGTAACTGATGTCACACTTTGGCCTAACATGACTGGCCCTACAATAAGGTCGCCAGGACCTGTTTGGTCATTGTGAACGTTTACCCTTAGACTAGGCCCTCCGGCTCGATGGTCCGGAACCTGCGTTATAGTGCGCCTATGTAATGCCGCGTTGCTCTTTTTCGCTCGAGCCCGACTGAGCCCAGTAATCTTCTCTGCCCCCGATACACCCGCTCCATTGCCGATCAATTTGATCTGTCAAGAACACGCCACGTATATCGACAACCATAGGCATCCGCGGGGGTCCCAACAAATTCAAACTGCAGCACCAGGTGGCCGCGGGCTTCGAAACATACCATCATTGCAGCCCTATTTCCGATCACCCTAACAAGAAACGTAGATCGCATTAACTATGTTCACTATAATGTCCAACGTCTGTCCAACTCACTCGTGACGCGGTGGAGAAGGTTTAGCCTCCAACTGGCCTGCCACCTCCCTGATGAGCCTATCAGAAATCGTCTGGCCCTAGACATGATACTGGCCGAGAAAGGGGGGGCTGTCTCATTGTTTGGGGCGAGTGCTGCACCTTCACCCCAAAACACAGCGCCTGATGGCTCGGTGACTAGAGCCCTGGCCGCCTCTTCGAGCCCTCTCCATCAGATGGCAGAGGATCTCCTGGGTTGACAAACCCATAGAGAAATGGATGACCGACACTCTTCCGGAAGTGAAGGGCCTGCTCATGGCCCTTCTGTCGTCCCTGGCCTGCTTCGCCGGATATCCTGGTATGCCTGCGGGTGCTGCTGCATCCCCTGCGCCCGCACACTCTGCTCCCGTCCTCATCACCGCCGGCCCTCCAGAAGGAGGAGCCTCCAGCTTCCTCCAAACTCGACCCACGCCCCTCATGCCCCTGATGGACTTCACCGCACCGCCTGACCAAAAGGGACCAGAGAAACCAACGAACGCCCCAGCCCCGGGCTATGATCAACCGGTTTCCCTTTCCCCAACCACGCGCCCCCATTTTCGACTGGACCCCCTCGCCCCTAGCGGCTACCGTGATGTTGCTAGTAACCTCTCTGGGTAGCCACCCCTTCTCCCCTCCTCCCCTTCCCTCACCCTACCTCCGCCCTCCTTGACCCACCCTCTCCCGCAGCTATTACCACCTCCTCTCATCCTCCATCATTCGTCCTACCACGTCATCCCTCTCACCGTCCTCCTCATCCTCCTCATCCCTCATCCTCAACGTCATCCTCCTCACCGTCCGTCCTCCTCAACCTCCTACCGTCTCCTCCTCATCCCTCATCCTTCAAACGTCAATCCCTCCTCACCGTCCTCCTCAACCCTCCTCATCGTCCTTCCACGTCATCCCTCCTCACCGTCCTCCTCAACGTCCTTCCTCATCCCTCCTCATCGTCCTTCCACGTCATCCCTCCTCACCGTCCCTCCTCATCCCTCCTCATCATCCCTCCTCATCCCTCCTCATCGTCCTTCCACGTCATCCTTCCTCATCGTCCCTCCTCATCCTCCTTCCTCACCGTACTTCCACGTGGTTCCTTACAGACTCCGATGGCCCGGGCCAACCCCGTACTGAATCTCGTGCTCGTAGCTGCCTTTATTGAATGATTTATGTTTACTAACTTACATGCTCAAAAATTTTTGTTGTAGCATCCTGTAGTTCTCCCCGTTTAGTGTGTGTGAGTCATTTTTGACGACTTGAGGGGACATCTGTTCTCACGCCAGCATTTACCGTGTTTTCTATGCTATTGTCTGTGATGTGTGGTTTTGAGCGCAGTTGAATAAACGGGTCTGTAAAGATTCAGGCGGAACATTGCGTCCACCTGCCCATGATGACGCTCACGTTTGTTGCTGCTTCCCATGCATTCTTGCAGTTCTTTAGATCCTGCGGTCATTGTATTCCTTGCCACACGTTAGATCTTGTATTGTTTTAGACTTTGTGTTGTTTAGATTTTTGTGATTGTTTTGACTTTGTGTTGTTTAGATTTTTGGTGTTTTTGTGTTATATATATACCTTGATGATGGTACAACAGCTGTAAAGTGCGCGCTGAGATCCATCCATCATATCCCTAGTTAGTGAAGTCGCCTTGCGGCGACTTGAGGGGGATATGACGGGATATGATGGTCCTTAGATTCTAATTAAGCCCCTTTACATTCTAATTAAACTCCTTACATTCAAATTAAGCCCCTTACATTCTAATTACACTCTAATAGGCCTTATACTCTAACCAGGCCCCTTACACTCTAACTAGGCTCGAACTAACCAGCACCACAGGGCCCCAGGTCATAAAAAACCATTGCACATAAAAGATTTAACGAACACAGGAAGAACCAGCTCTCTTCTCCCAAGGAAAAGCCAGATCCACAGGTTCCCACAACAAGTAAATTACTTTACAACAGTCAGCCCACCATAAGAGATTTTAGAGTAAACACAAGGTAAGTACCCACACTCAGCATAGCCTCAAGTGGCATGCATTTCACCCCCCTTTATGACACAAAACAGGCCCGTCGAGAACGCGCATTCACGCGCAAAAACTCAGTTTAAACTATCGCCTTTTCTCATATTGGGTCAATTGAAGTAGAACCTTGCTCCAAGGCGAAGCTACGAGTCCCTCAGCGCGCGCTAAGGTATTAGACCGAACCTACCTCTTAGACTGCTGCTCATAATTAGTATAACCTGTTACCAGTATAACTTTTTCACTGAATAAAGTCGAGGATTTTTATACCGACATAGTCCTTCCCTTCTCCGTCTCAGTTCCTCCGAACGGCCAGACCACATTTTTCCCAACAGCATGATAGCGCGTCCATGTACTTGGAATGGCTGGAGTCAGAGTCAGCATTTTGACCATTTCAGTTGTGTATTTTCAAAATCTGCTGGCGTTTCGCAAATCCCATACCCAACCTTTAAGAAGATTAATAATTGATGCTAACGCAGGCCGGCTAACTCCCGCCACCAGGCGGCGCCGTCACTTGCTCTCATTGCCAAATCACAAGTCGGACGAGCATCTAAACCACCAAATTAAAATTCATAAAATATTTGAGTAAATTAAACATGTTGGTTTACGCATATCTTAGCATCAAATCATATGAGCTGAAATATACAACAAAGAAAGGACAACATGCGTAAGGTAAGTGGAATGGTTCTTATGAAAATACGAATACTGTTATCTTATAAATCCAAGTTGTGTAAAGTGATAGGAGTGTAACATACGCCATTTTCAAAGCTAAAGTACAAATACATATATAAGGTTTAAAAAAGGGATAGTACTAAAATGCTGGCTTATTGCAGCACGAGCATGACGAACGATTCTGAAATAAAAAATGTATTTCTTTAGCATTAAGGTAAATAGCTTACAAAATCCTGGACATATCTGTAGTCAATGCTAATCGATTGTATTTATAGATAATGACCATTACGATATGAGAGTGATTTCATTATACTAAGATTACCAATAATCCCATCCTAGAAACTGATATATTTTACAATTGAGTAATACTTGCCGGTAAATCTCTCGTTGTTTTCAAGAATCGTACTATCAGCTCTCCCAAAACACGAGCTACGCTAGCTAGGCTTGCACAGCCAGATTTTTTCGCCGCCTACTAAGTGGCAGGGGTGTCACGTTAAAATTGTACCGGGGGCGAAAATTGTACCGGCCTACGTCATCGTTTGTTTACATCCTGACAACATGTTTCCAAACGACTAAATAACATAATACAGATAGCGGATCGCTATCTGTATTATGATAGATAGCGATAACAATTGTTTTTACTTTATATTTGTATTGTATTTAATTGTTTAATCGAAACAATAAAAAAAATTGACCGCGAAACGGGCGATCGCGTCAAATGACGTATGCTTTGCCCGCGTCAAATGACATTTGTCATTTGACTCGATCGCCCGTTTCGCGGGCAATTTTTTTTATTGTTTCGATTAAACAATTAAATACAAATATAAAGTAAAAACAATTGTTATCGCTATCTATCATAATACAGATAGCGATCCGCTATCTGTATTATGTTATTTCGTTGTTTGGAAACATGTTTTCTGCATCGCGTCGTCTGTTGCCGGGCAGGTTGTCAGGATGTAAACAAACGATGACGTAGGCCGGTACAATTTTCGCCCCCGGTACAATTTTAACGTGACAGGGGCCTAGTAAGTCACAACTCTGAATGAACGACGACCAGACTCGTAACCCGTCGTATTAACCGTGAGTCACACGCCAGCGGAGAACCCGCTGAGCTCGGGGGGTTTCCCTGGCCAGGGTCCGAGCCCGTCGGTGTGCAGAGCTGCGTCGAACCGCCGCCGCGCGCTCTGGTACCGGCCGGCCTCCATCTTGGAGCCGGAGTAGGTCATCGATGACGACGAGTCCTCAGACCACGACTCTCCCTTCAGCTGAGAGAGAGACAGAGAGAATGTTAAGCGTTAAATTAAAAAACATATGAATCAAGATAACATTATACTGTTAGAATATAATGTTATTAGCATTAGGTTTAAACAATCTGTGTTTTCTCTTTCTTTCTCCAAAATGTACTCAAGTCCTGTTGTGTGTGATATTAATAGTTTGGTGCTTAGTTATATTGTTTTTTTTTCCAGTCCAAAGTGATTTGAATGCTTTTCTAAATAATTGCAAGGCTTCGCTCCGTGTTATCATCACATTTTAAACCGTGGCCATTTGCTCCATCGTAGCTTTAATCTGGGAGTGAAATACATCACCTTAATGGAGCCGACTCTCAGACCGCTGCAGGGGATTGGAACCCTAATGCAGCTGGACTAATGCATCAGCATTATGTCACACTTGTGTTCTTGTATGGAGGTCGCTACTTCTTAAACGTTATCATATTTGATTAAACTGCTGATTACTAGCAGCTTGGTCCCGTTTTTTTACAATTAAATATTTAATTTCCTTTAAAGCAGGTTTTTTAATTTGGTGAGTGTGTTTCCCATATCCCAGTACAAGTTTCATCCGATAACAACGTGACTCATACTGCTCTGTTTGGAACATCTCGATAACAACAGCTTTTGGTTCTCCGTTCGTCAGCCTGGAACGCGGCCTGGGGCCCAAGCTCTCAGGTCAGGGGGCCCGAGCTCTCAGGTCAGGGATCCCCAGCTCTCAGGTCCGGGGGCTCCATGAGTCTCAGGTCAGGGGCGACGTGGAGTCCCGCTCTCAGGTCAGGGGGCTCCATGAGCTCTCAGGTCAGGGGGCTCCCGCTCTCAGGTCAGGGGGCTCCAGCCCTCAGGTCAGGGGGCCCCAGCTCTCAGGTCAGGGGGCTCCAGCCCTCAGGTCAGGGGGCCCCAGCTCTCAGGTCAGGGGGCTCCAGAGCTCAGGGAACAGCTAGAAATAAGGGTATGGCTAGCTTGATGTCCCGGTGAAGCTACTGTGCTAATGTGGTAACATCCTGTCTCTCAGGGCGTTCAGGTGGAAACATCCCAGCCGTCTCCACGGTAACGAGGAGAGCGTCAACCCCCTCCTCCAACCCCCCCCCCCACACACCTGTTGCTGGAGACGCGCCGCCATCGGGCGAACAGCGAACGGCGGCAGAGGCGGGACGCCCCCCCGCCACCGGACCTCTGGCCCGAGGAGGTGCTGAGCTCCTCCGGTCCCCCGGCCCCCAGGGTCCAGTTGAGGCTGAGGTTGGGGGACCGCCCCCCTGGGCGGGGCTCGCTGCCGGACACACCTGGGCGAGAGCAGGGCGCAGAGGTCACAGTGGGCTCGGTCATAATTGTGTAATGTTAGTAACATCCTAAAGCTATGTTAATGTAGTAACATCGTACAGCCTGGTCTTAATAATGTAATGTTAGTGACATCCTACAGACCGTTCATAATAGCGTAACGTTAGTAACATCCCACAGCCCGGTCATAATGTAAGGTTAATAACATCCTACAGCCCGCTCACAATAATGTAATGTTAGTAACATCCCACAGCCCGGTCATAATGTAGAGAGTTAATAACATCCCTAACAGCCTGGTCTTAGTGAGTATAATGATTTATGTTGGTAACATCTCCTAGCAGCGCCGGTCATAAGTCTGTTGATAGGGGATTGGCGGCGGTGTTATTGCGAATATTTGATTATTTGAAATGACGTGGGTTTTCGACTTTAGCTGTAGCAATTCTTTTTTAAACATTTTGCCTTAAAGTAATTAAATATTCATTACATTCGGCTAATATTAATTACATTTTGTTCATTAAACGTGTATACTAATGCATTTAATACTTGGAATGCTTGGCTATAACGGCAACTACCTCCGTTTCCAGCAGAGAGTCCTTTTCCACGGCGGGGCTTGAATGTATATCGCCTCCGCACCCGCCTATCCCCCGAACACGTAGATATGCTCTTCTTTTTTCTCTTTTTTTTCCAGTAATGCAAGAGAATGAGTGATGGCGGTCCGGTGGCTTATGTGTTAGGGTTAACTGGAAGTGATTTTTAGGCATACTGTATTTCCGTCTCACACATAATATATTTTTGTTGATGTTCTGTTAGATGCGCATCATGCGTGATGCGAGGCAGGCCCATGCGCTGCAAGTGGAGTTCTGTTGATATCCAAGCCCACCAGTACTTATACTTTTTGCTGTTGTGCTTCAGTTACTTGAATCTATTCAGTTTGTGCCTTAAATTTAGGCCTACTTGAATCTAATGTCAGTTTACGCTGGTGCAATACTGTTCATTCATATTCTTGTACAAAAGGATGGTTTCGTTTCAATTCGTTTAAATTCAGCAAACTGATTTCCTTCTAAAATGCTCGATAAATTTAGCAAATTGGATTTAATTTCCTTATTTATTAGATTGATAGATGGAAAATGAATACATTTGTTTAGTGAAGGCCAGATCACGGAAGCCCTTCAAGCTACATAATGAGTGCGCTACACTTTTCTTTTTTTTTCGTAGTTCGGTTACACGGTTACTCGATTCTTTCATACGCTTTATTAGGATTCAGTTTTCGATTAGTGCTTGATTAGTAATCAAGTTTTTTCGACTTGATTACTCGAAATCGAATATTCGAATATTGAATATGCCTTCAGATGCGCCATCCCTATAATGTAAGGGTTAATAACATCCTTTGTTAACATCATACTATAGCAGCTGTCATAAAAAACTCAAAATGTTAGTAACATCCTACACAGCTCGGTCATGCATGTAATGTGAGTGACATCCTACAGCCCGTCAGTAACATAATTTGATATATAGTGTTAGAACATAATGTTACGTAGCATCTTACAGAATGCAGCTGGTCATAATTGTAGAGGTTAGATGTAATGTTAGTCAACATCATAGCACTCTTGGTCGTATCAACTGTAAAGTTAGAGTGTAATGTTTAGTACGCATCGCGGCATGATGTAATGTGAGTGACATCCTACAGCCCGGTCATAATGTAAGGTTAGATGTAATGTTAGTAACATCCTACAGCCCGGTCATAATGTAAGGTTAGATGTAATGTTAGTAACATCATACACCTTGGTCATAACGTAAAGTTAGATGTAATGTTAGTAACACCCTACAGCCCGGTCATAATGTAAGGTTAAATGTAATGTTAGTAACATCCTACAGCCTGGTCATAATGTAAGGTTAGATGTAATGTTAGTAACATCCTACAGCCCGGTCATAATGTAATGAGATGTAATGTTAGTAACATCCTACAGCCTGGGCGCGGCAGGGTCCGGCGGTAGGGCAGGGCCAAGTGTCGGAGGCGAGCCGTTCGGCGGGCCAGGGTCCGGGCCAGGTGTCCGGTGTGACCGAGCCCCCCAACCGTCAGACTGAACAGGTATACCGGCTCCACCAGCTGGGACAGCAGTGCACCCTGCAGGCCCAGCACACTCCACCTGTTGGGGGGCTGTAGTGGCATCCTACAGCCGTCAAAGGTAGGAGCATGTAATGTCTAGTAGTGTCAGCTGGCGCGGCACGTTTCGGCGGTAGGCAGGGCAAGTGTCGGAGGCCAGCCGTTCGGCGGGCCCGGTCCGGCCAGGTGTCCGGTGTGAACGCGAGCCCCCAACCGTCAGACTGAACAGGTATACCGGCTCCACCAGCTGGGACAGCAGTGCACCCTGCAGGCCCAGCACACTCCACCTGTTGGGGGGGCATTGGGAGAAACACCTGTTGGTGGAATACAACTGTTGGCGTAGTACACCTGTTGGTGGAATACACCTGTTGGTGAACTACACCTTTTTGGTGGAATACACCTATTGGTAGAATATACCTGTTGGTGGAATACAACTGTTTGTAGAACACGCACCTGGTTGGTCGGACTACACGCTGTTTAGTGGAGTTTTAGCTCAAGTTTGGGAAGTAATTAAATCACAAACAACGCGAACAAGATTTAAATCAGCCTCACCTGCTATTTGGTATCGGTGCATGGACATGGTGATAGAAGGTTTACCCGGTGACGTCCAGCGCCTGTGCTGGCTTTTCGATTTGACTCGGTTGCCCTCCTCCTGATTGCTCTGGGCTGTCTGCCTCAGCGAGGAAGTGTTCCCTCTCCTCTGCTGCAGTCTTCATGCCGGAGGCGAGCGAGTGGGAATCTGCCGTGCCGGTGTTGTTGCCCTGAGGTCTGGGGCGGACAGGAAAGTCGTGTTGGTTTAAATTTCCTAATGAAGTTTGAGACGTTTTTTTCTTTTCTTAAAGAGGCGGGGCTTTGAATTGCAAAGGACACTTTGTAAATTAGGTGGAGAATGAAGCTAACATTTTTCCTGAATGAGCGCGCAATTCAGTAGGGGGCATAAGACACATCGCTAGCTTAGGTATGGTACATGGCTGGCTGTAGCCAGGGTTTGGAAAAAAAAAGTGGGGGGGGGGGGGGGGTGGGTTGTTGTGGGACTTCCAGTTGCAGGCGGTCGATTCAGTTTTGTTAGGGGGAGTTGGACACACAGCTGAGTACAAGTCTTCTGAATTAAATGAGGTATCTAAGCCATTTACCTCATCTTGAGAAGTATTCAATTGCTTAGAATTTGTATACAGCTGTTATTTAGTTTCTGCTATTAAATTGTAATCTCATTAGAGAAATGACAGAGGTCCGGACTCGATGAGCCTTATAGCCATGGCAATGGGCTACGGCTACGTAGACTGGGCAAATTCGGTTTCAGAGAAAGCATCAGAGCGGTTGATTGGTGGGTATGGCATGTCCGCATAAGGCTGTGGCGGCAAGGGCCAGGACAAAAAAATCAAGTAGGTTGTCAGGGTATTCCTTACGCATGGCGGCCGTCCGTAGGGGCAGTGAAGGCGAGCGTCTCCAACAGGGCGACGGGGGGGAGGCTGACAAATGCATGTGGAAGAGGAGGCCCTCTTTCAGCCTGATAGACCGTCGCGTGCGCCGGGATGTACGAGTGGACCCAATCTCTGCTCTGGAAGACGCCGGACGCGCAGCCCATCCGCCCGCCTCCACGGCCTCGCGTTCGGCGGGCTGCAGAGTTAGCAGCAGTGAGAATGACATTTCTGGCGCGTGTGCCTCAATCCGTACTATGTATTTAAGATTAATATGCATAGCTGAATGATGCGCTGTCAATGTAGGATGAGGCAGAATGGTCATTCGACCACGCAGAGGTTCTTACATGATAATATAGGGTTCAACTTTACAAACATTTTACATTCCCGCGCCAAGTGGAGCAATTTAAGCAGACGCTTTTTATCCAAAGCAGCTTACAAAGTGCATTAGTTCAGAAGAAAGTAGAAACATACAATTTATCGGCTGTCGTACAGTGAGGATGTTCATAGAACAAAAGTGGGCCAAGCACTAAAAATCAGGGCAGGTTAACCCAGTATCCCCGCACAAACAAAGAATGAGATAGGCATAAGGAGACTACACAATGCTAAGTGCTAGGAATAGGCTAGGGTATAAGAATGCACACCTGAGATGATCCCTATGCGGGTTCAGAACATGCTAAAGTACTAAAGATAGTTTAGGAAAATACTATGATGCTACACAATACAAGTACTAAGAATTGCTAGGTATAAATAAGTTACACAATACGTAAGTACTGTCATTTTTAAGTGAACAGGCATTGTGTTCTGGCCTACTGGATTCCACTCCTGGATTTCAGGATTCTCCTCTGATATTCACAACATGCCTTCCCACGTAGGCTCTCCGTTGTGCATT
>OLKM01006782.1:0-13411 GCA_900291075.1 Melanogrammus aeglefinus
GTAGTCTCCTCTCCACTTCGTGAGAATCTCCTCTATGTAGATGCCTGTCAGATCACACAAAGGACTTTGTACTACTTGATGTGTACGTGCGTGTGTGTGTGTGTTTGCAAAGGTGAATTGTTCAAACTGTGAGAGTGTGCGTATGTGTCTCTGTGTGTTTTTGTCCTGTGTGTGTGTGTAGTGGTGGTGTGTGTGTGTGTGTGTGTGTGTGTGTGTGTGGTGTGTGTGTGTGTGTGTGTGTGTGTGTGTGTGTGTGTGTGTGTGTGTGTGTGTGTGTGTGTGTGTGTGTGCACGAGCGGGCGTGTGTGCATGCGTCCGTGTGTGTGTTTTTAAACGCTGGATTCATTCCTAATCCGCTGGCCTCTCCTATTCAAACATGATCTTTTGACCAAAATCAAAACAGCCAAATCCCCAAAACCAATACTAGTGAAACATATAATTTTGGCCCGCTTCTCTGTGTGTGTGTGTGTGTGCGTGCGTGCGTGCATGCGTGAGTGCGTGCGTGCGTGCGTGCGTGTGTGTGTGTTTGGGGGGGGGGGTGGTACTCACCATCTGGAATCAGAGGGATCTTGTTCAGGTAAAAGCGCAGGTTGCGGAATTCACTCGGCTGCCTGGACTCTTTGTAGTTCTAAACAGGAGGACAGTAGAAATCATACGTTGTGTCTATAAACGTGTGTATGTGCATGTGTATGTTTGTGTGTTTGTGTGTGCGTGTGTATGTTCAAGTGTATGTGCATGCGTATGTGTATGTATGTGTGTTTGCGTCCTTATGCATGCGAGGGTGCGTGTTTGTATGTGTGTGTGTTCGTACTTTTGTATGTGTGTGTGGGTGTATGTGTACCGGGTAGCTGTGTCGGTACTTGTACAGATCTCTGGCAGCGTAGAAGCTCCTCTTCATTTTCGGGGCGGACTGTGGAGATTCTGACAGCTGGAGGGGGGGAGAGAGAGAGAGAGAGAGAGAGAGAGAGAGAGAGAGAAGAGAGAGAGAGAGAGAGAGAGAGGAAGAGAGAGAGAGAGGAGGAGAGAAGAGAGAGAGAGAGAGAGAGAGAGAGAGAGAGAGAGAGAGAGAGAGAGAGAACGAAGGAAGAAACAGAGAAAGCAATAAAGGATCATTTTGACCTCAAGAAGTGCGGGTTCTGATCCCTGAAAGGCTGAGCTGAAAAGCTGAGCCATGCTGGAGCTTAAAGGGGGGTTTGTAAAGCGCTGGCGCCGCACTGTGGGTCAGCCATTTCAGCCAAAATGTTTGACCACAAAAACGATAAAAAGGAGGACATTATACTTCACTGCCCAGCAAGAAAGATGTGACGATTCATCAATTATTTGTTTCTGAATTTTGAAACTAAAATAAAGGTTTCATTTTAGCTATACACTTCTATCCTAGGCAGTAGACCTTGGCCTACGACCCCCCCCCCCCCTCCCCCCTAACGGTTCTCTATTTACTTTACTGACACTGTCTTATAATAGGCAAGCATGCAGGCTACTCCATCTTCTTGGAAGATTTCCTGATTTGTATTTAGAGAAGGTTGATATAAGCTTAGTTATAACAACCGCCTCCATTCACAGTAAAAAAAATAATAACACCATTCAGTATGTGGTGACATTGTGGGGTTGCAATAGGCCGGTTACAGCGCGTCTAAACACACGCAGTTCACTCTCTGGGTCTGCTGATCATGAGTCAGTCAGCGAGCACGCTCAGCCGTCCGCCACAACGCTGCTTTCTAATAAGGTGAACGACGACGTGGTTTAATCCGTTGTGCAATATTCCTCGGTGTAGCCTACCTGCAGGGACATGTCTCCGGGGTTCGAACCGAGCATCGACCCATCTCGGCCGGACCCGACAGACTCGGAGATGCCGCTCGCCTTCTGCAGCGCCTCCACCGGCGGGTCGTCGCTCTTCCGAGTCCGACCCCCACGTCGAGTCGCATTCCTCCACTGTGCTCGGCTCCTTGTAACGCAAACTGCCCATCAGATTTCCCATTTAAAAGAAATCCCTAAAACTAGGCAACGCCACAATTCGATAATCTCAACGTCCCGCTCAGGTTGTGTGTGTGTCCTCCTCTCCTCCGTCCTCGCTGGAGCCTACATCGTTTTAATCTGCCGCACGAGTTTCCGTGTTTCACAGCCGAGCTGCGAGCTGCTACCTCGGCCTGCCCTAGCGAAGCGGGGCTTTTCAATGGCAGAGAAAAGGGGAGGGTGGGGGGGTTCAACCACGGCGGCTACGCGCCCGTTTACGCGACTTGCACGTGGCCCCAATGAGCTTCTTGCACATAACCCCTAGTGACAGCAGCATCAGGACCCGAGCGGTCACGTGGTAGGCCTACCAGCGGGACAGAAAGAGGTTACCAGTAATCTCCACCCGGACCGGATATCATCAATGTCACAAGAACACGCTCACTTGCAACCACAAACACACAAGCGCGGACACACGCACACTAGCACGCACGCACGCACGCACGCACCCATACATACACACAGAGACGCTCAAGCAACAAAGGAAACCTAGTGGGCTGGGCCACGTTGTTGCAACACCAATTGTCACTTAGGGGAAGCGGAACTACAACGCAGTAGGCGGTTTGATATTTTCTGCAACGGACAAGTCAAGTGTCTTGTTCGATTGAAGGAAGTTGTCGATTAGGCTACACGATATAGTTTCAACCACCTGCCCATTGCATCTCACATAGCTCAACGTCTATGCCCATCATCATGTTCTCAGCATAGTACTTAGAAGCGGACCTTCTTTTTTCCCCTGTGTTTTGCAGGCGTTCATTTCTCTTGAGGAGTGATTTAAAGAGGCACTATCTTGGGCAAACCCCTGAATAACATGTTTCACAAAAACTTCCTGAACTGACTTTCTGTTACAATAATGATCACGATCAAGTTGGGTAGTAAATGATTAGTTAAAATATGAAAGTACATTCCATAATAATGAAAGATTAACAGACTAGAATGCTAGATGGTGTGTGTGTGTGTGTGTGTGTGTGTGTGTGTGTGTGTGTGTGTGTGTGTGTGTGTGTGTGTGTGTGTGTGTGTGTGTGTGTGTGTGTGTGTGTGTGTGTGTGTGTGTGTGTGTGTGTGTGGAAATGCACCTGGTGGCCAAGATTAATCAACAACATTGCATGCAATGAATTTTGATCCACCCTGAAGTCCCAGATGCAGAAGGTGGTCTTGGATCCACAATATTGTTTCGAGACCTGTGTTGTTCCCTCAGGACCGAACCCCTTCCAGTCCCCCAGGTAAGGGGGCCCACTAATCCCAAGACGATCATCCAGGAGGGGCTTAACCCTGTAAACCTGCCCTCAATCTACACCCCGGCGGGTGGAGGGGCCTGGTTTCAGGACCTTCCTCACAGGTTGGACTCAGCATGCAGCATGAGGTCCGGCGCTCCGTCGATGCGTTGACAATGACCCCGCATTCAACATGGGGCCTTCTGTTTATTATCGTCTGTATTGATTTATTTTTTAAACATACTGCCCATGCAACCCCAATCGTATTGATCCTATTGATCACATGAAAACGCCTAGACGTCTTTTGGTCATCAACATGTTATGTACATATTCATCGGCACACCTCAACTTCATGTATAGATATTTAATACTTATATTCTTTATTGTCCATTCATAGTCTCCCTTAGTCTATACCCTCCAAGATATGTATGCTACATATTCCCCTATTTTTACATCATCTGGAAGGCAGCTAGTCTTTTATTTTTGACCTGGTGCTGACCCATGAGCGCTCTAGCTCGGGGTAGTGGTAGGATCCTGTGGGGGGGGGGGTCCCTGAAGTGTTCTAGGGAAACCAAACAGAGGAATTCCTGGCCCACTGGGCCGTAGCAGGCTTCAATCTGTTTCCCCAGCACTCATATTGCAGCCCGCACGCAGGGAGGCGGCTGACTGGAACGGCTCGGGTAAACCCCGGAAACAGGAATCAATAGACACACACAAGCTCAAGATCCAAAAGCAGTCTTTACTAGAAAAATGGTTCTGTGTTACGGGTGATCGGTCAGGGGATCAGGAAATTAAACAGGCATGGAGAAAAAAAAAAATCAGGTAAAACAAGCGGAAATCTAAAACCAGGAACACCAAATACAAGAGGAAGCTGCAATGGTTGACTGGCAGACAGAGAGAGGGGGAAATACACAGACTAAAACACTTGTGACACTAGTAAGGGGAGGATAATGAGGGGCAGGGGAAGGGGGGCAGACAATGAGAGAGGCGGGGAAACAAGCAAGTTATCTGACACGAGAAGAGTTGTGAGACACAAGGGATACATAGATTCTACGCTGCTGGCCTCTAGATCGTATAGCATCACTGCCATATCTGAGAGGCAAAGACTTGGCTGTAAACTAATACAAAACAGGGGAGCTGCAGTTTTAAGCACTTACCGTAATCATTTCAGTTCTCAGCCGATTTTAACAATTCATTTTTCTATTCAAGGGTTTACGTTAAAAAAATATATATGTACATATATTTTACATTTTATTTATAATATGATTTAATATGAATTTAAAACCGGCTCATTGAAATAAGTTCAGAAATGTAAACATTGTAGTGCTTTCTCTACAGAAAAACCGTTATCCCCTAATCATTGTTATTTGTTTACAGGAAAGTCTTGGTCTCTCAAATAGGGTTATGACGTTCAAGAATTGCAACAACGGGACATTGCATTCAATGTGGCATCTATGTATGTATGACTATGAGTAAAAGGTAAAGCAGAAAATAAAATAAGCAATAAGCAATAAAAAACATAACCTAAGGAGCAGTGTGTCCTAGTGTGTGATGCTTCTAAACCTCACACATTCCAACAAGGTTTAAACCTGTAATTGGAAAAGGTTAATACAATTTAGGCTACGTTTCATTAAACACACATTTTCAGCAGATTTAAACAAGTACAAATTTGTCTCACTGTGAATCTGTCAGGGACATTGATAGCTTAAAATAGTAAGGAGTTGGGTCAGATTATGTTTTCACTTCCCTCTACCGCATTAAATAAATATATAGCCTGCTAATGCTGTAATGACCTTCAGCAAATGAGGACAGGTGGAATGGATGTGTCTCATATACCACGGCCAGGGAAAATCCTAGTGGGGAGAGCAGTGGCGGCCGTTCACCGCTAGCTTACCTGAGCTAAAATAACCCCATGACTCATAACGTATGAGAAGTTAACAAGACAGCAAAAAATAAGGAACTCCCCTTTAAAATACTGAACAATAAAATCTCCCTGAAAAAAGTAATCATGATGACAATACAATAATGAAAAACAATAATGGCGTTCCACCCACCCATTTCCCCTGGTTAACTGACAAGGTTAAACTAACTTAAAAACACATATTAAATGTGTTGGACGCAGTTGCCAAATATCAAGTAATTATTCGCTCAGAATCTGCTCGCAAAAGCAATTTTTTGTCATGTTTCCCAATATTTATTCAGTTTTGTATAAGTAGAAAGCTCTTCTCTTGCCTGGTTGTTATATGATCTTTTCTATCTACTGAAAGTAGTGAGTTATTTTTAGATTCTGAAAGAAACTTTTACACAAAATAAATGGCTGTAGCATACAGATTTTTATTCTTGGATTAGTGCAATTTTCCATTAAAGATTCTCTTTGAGTGCAGTTTAATTTACCATCGCTTGTAGCTGAGTAAGCAAGGGTTGGAATCCGCTTAAAAATTGACATATTTGTCAGCTGGAGTAAAAATGTGGATGAGATGAATTATGAATGAAAAGCAAGACCAATGTGTGGCGAGAGGGAAGGTATTACCACTCAATGTTTCTATTTCTTGGCTCGATCCAACCTCTATCCTCTAAAAAAATAGTTGCTGTTTTTTTACTTGTCATTCACACTTTTGAAAAACGTCAAGAATCCAATCGCCATGCTGGTCATAATGTAATTATCCACAAAAACGGTTGGTTATTATTCAATGATACATGATAAAGTAATCGTTTTACACTCACAGGTAGTTCCGACTGAGCAACCTGACAGATCAGACCTTTAGACATGATCAAATGAGCATGTGAGCACACTGTGCTCGAATGTAAAATGCGTCACCACGATGATATAACTTCACCATTGATAAATCAAAGGCCTAGATTAAAAATGCATGCTGAGTTTGCAGACGTAGTAGCAAATTCTCTCCATGAAATATTAATTCTGATTGGGAAATCCCATGAACTCAATAAAGCATTAGCTCATGTTGGCTGGCTGACTACAGCAGGGGCTTGAAGTGTCTCTGTTGTAAGACTGAGGTTACTGAGGTCTCTGCACTAGTAAATTGGCATTGTGTTGAATAGGAGTCTATGGACGTGTCTAATTGTTTTCCGGCTCTTAATAAGAATCACTGTGAATTGTATCTCAGTTTCCTTGGGATGCCAATAACAAAGAGGTATTCATTTGACAGTGAAAATTGCTCCACAATTTGAATTATGTAGTTGTATTTTATGACTTTTATCACAATATTAAAGGTGCACTGTGTATTATCTTGAGGCATCCAGCAGAAAGGGCTTGGAATAAATGTAATACAATATTCATAAGTACATTATAATTAGTGAATAGTGCCGTAAATATAAAAAGCATTGTATTTTCTTTACCTTAGAATAAGCCCTTTATATTCATGTTCATGTTTCAGACCCATGTACCTATGCAGCCCATAATGGACAGCTTTCAATATAAAAAATGCTTTATTACTAAGAAGGAGTGGGTTGTGTTATTCCCATTTGTGATACTTTTTTGTTTACGTTTTGTATGAGCGTCATAATAAGTAATGTTGTTAAAAATATATAATAACTGCCAAAGAATGGCAGATAGCAGAAAGTGGTATGATAAGTGGGTGTGCATCCTTTAACACATACATGTTTTGCATGGTTGATAATGACCCGAAATAAAATAAAAACGACACAATTGAAATGTAGTGAAGCAACATTTTATTGAAACAATATCAGGAGAACATAGTTTTGGTGAGAAACAACATTCAAATTTGATATTTGCAGGCAACTGGGTGGTTGGTCTTAGCAGCGATAGAGTCGGTTGATCCTCAGGATGTCATTCCGGGTCATTCCCCTTCTCTGGCCAATCCGAACACGGGAGTTTGTGATGGGGGTGATGCTGTCTCGTCCATTTATGGAGAAGGCCCTTCTGCCGTAGTGCATGATGGAGGTGTAATCGTAGGGGGTGTTCAGGTTGTTGATGTTCTGCCTCGTGAAGTTGAAGGCATTGCGTCGATTGATGTTCCTCCAGTTGATCCTGACGTACCGGTCAAGGTCACTCCTGGTCTGCTCGTGGTTGAAGCCCAGAGCGTGGTTCAGCTCGTGCTGCACAATGCCGTAGTTCATGCATCCCGATCTGCTGAGAGAGAGTACCTGCCTGCCTCCTGTCCTGCCCAGAGAGGAGTAGCATCCACCTCCGCTCTGAACGCTGATGTGGTCGTACTGGTTCCGGCGGGGCACAAAGCGGATGCAGGTGGTCCGGTGGAAGGACTGCATGGCGCTCACAATTCGTGGATGGCACTCACTGTGTAGGGAATGGTCACAAGGCCATTGGAGGATTTTCTCCACAGGCAGTTGCTTCTAAAACACTTCATGGCGTTTCTGGTTGGTGGGAGAAGCAAGTCTCCCTCCAGCAGGATCTCATTTGAGCCGTTGTTTGAGATCAGAATCCTGGTGCTGATATCCATGTCCTCATTGTCTTCTAGGACATCAGCCTCACTTTCTTCCCCCAACAGAGGTTGAGCCTGTGAGAGGTCTCCCTCCAGCAGCACCTCATTTGGAGTCATTGTTGGAGATCAGAATGTCTGTGATGATATCCATGTCCTCATTGTCTTCTAGGACATCAGCCACACTTTCTTCCCCCACCAGAGGTTGAGCCTGGCAGAGGCCCAGCAAGAGTAGGAGGAGGCTGAGACAGGTCTTCATCTTCTGGGTCTCTCTGGTTGTTTTCTGGAATCTGGCACCGGAGCTTCTCCGGATGTCTGCAACGTAGAGACACCTTCAGGTTTGTTTGTCGGACTGATCGGGACCAGAGCTTTTATACTGTGGCTCTGGCAGGTGTGTTTGTTGGAGGATTTAGGGTTGTGGTGCAGAATCTAAGGCATAAATAAACCTTTTAAGGGTGGACTCAAGCGACCAATCAACCTTTTCAACACCGTATGTTGTTCAAAGGCTTTGAGAGGAGGTGAGGGACATCACTGAATCAATGTTTACGCAAGAAAAAAAAGAATGAACTCAAATAGCATTTTAAGTTTTTAATTAACTTGATCAATGCAGAATTCTACGCCGCATTTGATATCACCGACTTGAATATCACTATGCTAACTAAAGGTGTACTTTTGTACTTTTATACATTGAGGACAAACACAAGTGCTTGGTACTGAATCAGGAACTTGAAAATGATTCCACCTAACTTTCAAACAGGCAATAATTATTTTTGGACATTCATCAGACACATATGGAATTGTTATTTTGAGTACGTTCTTCAGAATCAATGTTTTTGGGTACAGACTGGGTTTATATGTATACATTTTACACTAATTTGTTTACATTTTATTACACATACACTGTTGAGAAACTCCTGGCTCAGCTATTGGGGTATACTTCAGTGATGGTTGCTTGCAGAAGGAGGCACGCATAGCCGTCGTGGCAATAATGACGGAAAAGTAGCCTAGAGGGGTAAAAGCCTCAACATGCTTCTGGGTGCTTTGTCCGAATTGTGTTGCCATTCAATAAAAGCATGTATTGCAGGAATGTCCAACAAGAATTGTTGCTGTTTGAAAAGTAAAGTACCAATCACTTGTCCC
This sequence comes from Melanogrammus aeglefinus, assembly GCA_900291075.1. Lineage (NCBI taxonomy): Eukaryota > Metazoa > Chordata > Actinopteri > Gadiformes > Gadidae > Melanogrammus > Melanogrammus aeglefinus. The sequence continues at coordinate 8,783 of OLKM01006782.1, forward strand.
TCAACGGATTAATTAGAAAAGCATGCCGGTATTTAGGATAGTGGTATAAATTCGGTAAAGAAAGAACGACTATATGTCAAGTGTGTGGCATAGAATTCTGTCATTAACATGTTAATTAAAAAGTAAAATGCTATTTTATTTTCCTTTATCTTTTGTTAACATTGATTCAGTAATGTCCCTCCCCTCCTCTCAAAGCCTTTGACATCATACGGTGTTGAAAAGATAGGTTGGTCGCTTGAGTCCTTAGATTCTGCACCACAACCCTAAATCCTCCAACAAACACACCTGCAGAGCACAGTATAAAAGCTCTGGTCCGATCAGACCGACAAACAAACCTGAAGGTGTCTCTCCGTTGCAGACATCCGGAGAAGCTCCAATGCCAGATTCCAGAAACAACCAGAGAGACCCAGAAGATGAAGACCTGTCTCAGCCTCCTCCTGCTCTTGCTGGGCCTCTGCCAGGCTCAACCTCTGGTGGGGGAAGAAAGTGTGGCTGATGTCCTAGAAGACAATGAGGACATGGATATCATCACAGACATTCTGATCTCCAACAATGACTCCAAATGAGGTGCTGCTGGAGGGAGACCTCTCCCAGCTCAAACCTCTGGTGGGGGGGAAGAAAAGTGTGTTGATGATGACGTAGAAGACAATGTGGACATGGATATCATCACAAGACATTCTGATCTCCAACAACGGCTCCAATGAGATCCTGCTGGAGGGAGACTTGCTTCTCCCAACAACCAGAAATGCCATGAAGTGTTTTAGAAAACAAATGCCGTGTGGAGAAAATCCTCCAATGGCCTTGTGACCATTCCCTACACGGTGAGCGCCATCCACGAATTCTGAGCGCCATGCAGTCCTTCCACCGGACCACTTGCATCCGCTTCGTGCCCCGCCGGAACCAGTATGACCACATCAGCGTTCAGAGCGGAGGTGGATGCTACTCCTCTCTGGGCAGGACAGGAGGCAGGCAGGTACTCTCTCTCAGCAGATCGGGATGCGTGAACTACGGCATTGTGCAGCACGAGCTGAACCACGCTCTGGGCTTCAACCACGAGCAGACCAGGAGTGACCTTGACCGGTACGTCAGCATCAACTGCCTTCAACTTCACGAGGCAGAACATCAACAACCTGAACACCCCCTACGATTACACCTCCATCATGCACTACGGCAGAAGGGCCTTCTCCATAAATGGACGAGACAGCATCACCCCCATCCCAAACATACCCCCGTGTTTCGGATTGGCCAGAGAAGGGGAATGACCCCGGAATGACAATCCTGAGGATCAACCGACTCTATCGCTGCTAAAAACCCAACAACCAGTTGCCTGCCAAATATCAAATTGATGTTGTTTTCTCACCAAACTATGTTCTCCTGATAATGTTTTCATTAAAAAATATCGCTTCACTGCAATTCATTTGTGTAGTTGTCATTTCTTATTTATTTTTGGGTGATTATCAACATAAAATCTCAGTTTATGTTGATATTAACAGCTTTATATTAAAACATCTTTAATGAAATGGACCTATTATCATGCCCAGCACAAAGATGATGTTGTGCTTCAAACCACACAGACATACACGATGATCATGTGATTTTAATAACATACTAGTAGTAAACAAAAACATGAATATTGATATCATTGTTTTAAAAAAGGTATCCTGCCATGGACTAACTCAATCAAAAGGGATACGAGTGCTCAAGTTGATCCTAATCGTTGAGATTAAGACTGAATCTATGAGAGGCCGCTTATGTCTATTCATATGCTATAGGCATAAATATAGGCTATCATAGCATCTAAACCGAGCAAGACTTGTCGAAAGTTGGCAAACAGGCATTTTAGACGCAGAGCAGTTTAGGCTGGACAATTTCATATATTGCTACAATGACCTTATATCACCAGAAGCTAAAGCTGAAGTTAATTTATTATTAATTAATATAATAACTGTATATTTAACGCCCAGTGCATATAGAAACCTGATTACCCACCACCAGGGAGCAGTGTTTACTATGTAATGCAGTTGGTCCTAAACAAGATCTGTATAAATCATGAACTGGCATTTGTCCTGCATACCCGGCCTGTCCATCAAACATGCTCACACACACACACACACACCACACAGACCTCGCTGTTGGGCATCAGCCAAGAAGAGCGTACTATCTAGCTGAGATTAAGGGGCTTCTAAGTGAAGTGGCGGCAGCTCAAAATAATTTGCCTGCCTATGCATTTCCTCCTTTCTCTCGCTAGCATGTGGTCTCCCTGCATTTGGTGCGCGCCCTTGAGCAATACTGGTGTGTGTGTCACATTGCATTCATAAGAACGGTGGGAAGAAATAGATGTGTGTGTGTGTATTGTGTGTGTGTATGCTAGTGTGTGTGGGTGTGTGGTGCTGTGTGTGTGGTGTGTGTGTGTCTGTGGTGTGCGTGTGTGTGTGTATGTGGTGTCTGGTGTGTGTGTGTGTGTGTGTGTGTTGTGTGGTTGTGTGGTGTGTGTGTGCGCGTGCGTGTGTGTGGTCGTGTGTCATCATGTGCGAGCGTATGGTTCAAAAGAGATGAGCAAGAGATTTGTAAGATTGAAGGCAAAGCAGCTGTCTCTTTGAGCGATGAGACGTCTCACTCCCCGTCTCCTGGGAAGAAAGGACGGAATGGACAGAGGAGAAGCAACAGGAGATATATGAACACATAGGAGGAAGTACTTCTACTGCAGGCAGTCCCGCCTCCGACGGAGATGAAAAGCAGGACAGGCGCAGGACAGTTGGGCTGCATACACCTCAAAAGTCGTGACAGTCGGCTGCGCTCATGATTTCAACCCTAGACCATGGGCACTATCCATAGTTACCGCCGCCTCGAGGGATACAATCAAAGACACCACCTATCAGTTATGTTCTCTGTCTTGCCGATTGTTCGAGACAATTGGAACCTTCGACTAACAGCACTACTCGAACTCGTCAATTCCCGCTCAATCCCTGACTATCATTGGTGACAAATAACGCCAAATTATTGTCTGAGTTGTCCAGGCTCTGGTGATCAATAGCGTTGCGTACAGTCTGTGTAACTGAAATGCCGTGTCACTAACAGTAATAAGTAGTAGAGGATATCAATTAGCCATGCTTATGTGAAATGGAGACTGGCCAACAGATATATCGAGAATCGTGAACTCACGCCCGGTGTGCTCTGACATTGTTTATCAGCCTGGCATTGCGCGTCGATCATGCGATTCACGAGACAATCACGATTTCACTCATTCCGTGGAATTCTTAACAAACGGAAAAGCACACATTTAAGTACTCGAACAAACGCTTGTCTGGTTGCAGATACACTCTCGCGGATAATTTGAGCAACAGAGTGCGCCCTTTGACTGGCGCCGAGACAGAGCGATACTTCCGCTTACTTGGCAGGAAATTAGTCAGACGGTCTTAAAGGAAATAACATATTGATTAGATGAAAAATTCTACGTTAAGGGTACTTATTGTTCCAAAACGTATCTCCATCCGCATCACATCCACACTCATCCCAACCACATAGCCCAACTGCTGTTGCAGCCGTTCCACCGGCGACAAGAAAAATGTGTTTCTTGTCATATGACAGTGTCTGCCAGATGGCATGGCAGTACAGACATGCCTATTGGTGTGGTAGGTAGATGCCTCAATTGTTCATCTGCCATAGAAGAAACCCAACCAGAACACATCTGTTGAAGACTTACCGCTCCAGCCGGCAGAAGAGAACCAGCAGAGACTCGTCCCAGCATCATCAACCGACACCTGCAACGCAATCAAGGACCTTCGCAACCACCGAACAAATGTGCATATTTAACACACACATTCTGTTGGAAAACATAAACAGACACCATCGTATAAACAATGGACGATCACTGTCGTCGCCCCGCTTCTGGGCATAGACCACGCCGAAATTACGCAAACACCATTGTGCCTTTGATTGTTTCCTCCGGGCGTGATGATGAGGGAAACACAATCACATCGCTCATGTCCACATTAAGGATCACGCACGCAATCAGCAGACGCGTAAATGCAGCCAGATAGCTGTCCTATGTAACTAATTACCACTTCCTGTCTTTAAAAGGCCCTATCTCCTTGACACACCGGTGGTACCTAATCTACTTTGTGCAGTGCGCCCCAACTAACCACCAGACAGCACATGCTTGGCCAAATCCCATCGCGCCACGCACCACCGACTACCCTCCCTCCCCTCGCACAAGGCTTCATTTATAGCACTGTCTGCACCACCCAGTGGGTTGCCTGTGTCTGGTGCCAACCGGGTGGTGTGTGGTGGGGAAGAAGAGGAGTTTTGTGTGTGGGGTGGGGAATGGGGGTCGGGGGGGCGTTAAATGTTTCTTAGTTTTCGATCACACTTGTACCTCAATCTTCTGAGTCCAGATTTCCAGGTCCGCGCGTGTAACCGGGACAAACCTGCTCATTTCTAGCTGTAATGCCTGAAACCAACATATGGCAGCCAAGGCTACAGCCGGGGAATTGCAACCAGGGAAATGCTTGATCTTTCATGTGATGGCGTTGGGCTCAATTAAAGAAAAGGAAACAGGGCGAAAAACGCTGCTGTATACATTTTTTTAACGTTAGATTACTTGAATTTATATTCGGTATACTTAATGTG